>VJMH01005187.1:0-24065 GCA_009835185.1 Aphanomyces stellatus | reverse complement strand
CCAGTCGCGTGTTTTGGAGTAAAGCATTGATGAACGCCGCCGAAACAAGTCACCTTGCATTGCCACCCCCTCATTCGAATCATTCTCCGTTGAGTCGTTACAATAGAATCACACGAACAATATCGTTGCCAGATTTGGAAGCCACTTGTAAAGTATTACAAGTGACACCAAGCAGCATTTTTAGAACCGTTTGGGCTATACTACTACAGCAATATACTCGTAGCGACTACGTCATATTTGGGTCTGTTGTTTCGGGCCGTGATACAAATGTTGATGGTGTCGAGAAGTACGTGCATATTCAACATTTAATGAGTGACTCACTCATATGTGGCTAGGATTGTTGGTATGCTCATTAACACAGTGCCGATTCTAGTTCAAGTTCAACCAACAACGCACCTCGCTGATTTGATTTTGAAAGTTCACGGCATTTCAAGCCATGCCGCGCATCATTCTCATTGCAGTTTGATCGACATTAAGAAATGGGCCAATGTTGTTCAAGGTGTCGATCTCTTTGATTCAATCATGGTGTATGAAAATTACCCTTCGTCCCAGGTTTTCGAACAAAAACAGCGCCCTTTTTCTATTGATATTGAAGGTGGTGACGAATATGTTGACTCTAAACTAAGTATAGTAGTTGCACCAAATGATGCGAATTTCCACGTATCCATCTCAAGCAATGCACTTGAAGTTGACAAACGATATGTTGAGTTCATAGCTGACCGATTTGTATTTATTGCCAAATCAATTGCAACTCTTGATGTTCAAAATATAATGGTCGAGTCCCTGGATCAGCCAACTGGAATTGAAAAGTCACTCATTGAGTCGACTTGTTTTGGGCCTCAAGCGCCATTGAATTACGAGCTGTTGCATCATGCTTTTGAAGCGCGAGCCATCAGTCATCCAGATGCCCGAGCAGTTGAACACGAACACGTGTGGATTTCGTATGGGGAGCTCAATGCTCGAGCCAATATCCTGGCATACGAGTTGGCCGACATAGGTGTTTGTGTGGGGTCACGTGTGGCAGTCGTAATGAAGCGGTGTTTGGAGTTCATAATTTCTTTGTTGGCTGTGTTGAAAGCTGGAGGTACAATTATTCCTCTTGACGCTACGTTTCCCCAAAATCGAATTTCTGCCGTAATTTATGACTCTAAGGCAATGTGCGTGGTGACTACAAAGGCACACAAGCGTGCATTGAAAGATATATCGAACCAAATTATTTGTGTTGGTATTGACAAAATATTGTCCAGGAAATATTTGAGCGAGCCCCCCAACGTAACGCGAAACGATGAAGCTATTGTCTTGTTCACATCTGGATCAACTGGGCAGCCCAAAGGTGTTGTGATTTTACATGAAGGTGCTGTGAATGTAATGACACATCGAACAAGAAGTATTGGAATTACAGAGGGTGCTAGAGTACTACAGTTTTTAGCCATTGGATTTGACATGTGTCAATGGGAAATTTGGGGCGCCCTTAGCAATGGGGCTACACTTGTTTTGCGTGACGAAAACGCATTGCATTCAGTGAGTACAGTTGACGTGTTGATTTGTACACCGACTGGCCTTGGGCTAATAGGCAACCCATCTGATTTTCCAAAGCTGAAGTATGTTACCGTTGGGGGAGAACCCCTTCCCAAAACACTGAAAGATTTGTGGGCGCCTATTGTGTGTTTGATAAATTGTTGTGGACCTTCTGAGTGTTCAATTATGAGTCACTCCAATCAACAGTTTGTTGATGTTGAAGTCAATGTTGGTAAGCCAATTCCAAATGTTAATTGTTATGTTTTGGACAAGCTTCAGAGACAAGTACCCGTTGGGGTACCTGGCGAATTATACATCGGTGGTATTGGAGTCTCACCAGGCTATATCAATCTCTATGATGAAACAACTTCCAAGTTCGTTCTTGATCCATTTCGCTCTCCACACAATACCTTCAAAATGTATCGTTCTGGGGATTTGGCACGTCTTCTCCCGAACGGTCACTTTGAAATCTTGGGTCGACAAGACAGTCAAGTCAAACTAAAAGGCTACCGCATTGAGCTGGACGAAGTCGCAAACGCAATCATGAGCCATCCTCGTGTTGTTGCTGCAGCTGCCATCGTAAAAAAGGCATCCCATCTAGTTGGGTTTTTTACACCTGCCAACATCGAAATTTCTGAGCTGCATGATGTTGTTGCCAGTCTCCTCCCTGTGTACATGGTGCCTGCTGTCTGGGTGGGATTGGACGAGATGCCCCAAAACACAAATGGAAAGATCGACAAAAAGGCGCTCGAATCTTTGGATGTTGTGTTGGATGTAGAAGAATTGGAAACAGATGCCGAAAAACGCATGGCCGCTGTCTGGGCTCAAGTATTGGGCGTTGATGTGTCAAAGATTGGACGTCAAACTTCATTTTTCTCTTTGGGGGGTGACTCTATTTCAAGTGTAAATGTAGTATCCTTGTGTCGAAAGATCGGTCTCTCAATATCTGTTGCGCAATTGGTCAAGGCCGCAACATTGGAGAATGTGGCTGCGATGGCAAATGTTCGAGAATTGATGGAATACCCAGCTGTGGTATTATCAAATGCCATCACTGAAGCTGTCGCGGCACGGCTGTCGAGTCTTGTGATCAACGAATGTGTCGTGTATCCCGTGACACCAATGCAAAGATCCATGCTGAGAAAAACTATGGAGAATCAGGAAGCCTGGCAAGTGCAAACAATCCTTCCGATGGCAAATGATATGGATGCCTCGGTATTGCGTGAAGCATTCAAGACAGTTGTTGAGTCACACGAGCTGCTGCGGACAAGTTTTGCGTTGGTCGACGATACATTTTACCAGGTTATTTCCACGAAAGCAAGGGACCTCGACGTGACACTTGCGGAAGTTTCTCATTTAAATGATTTTTTGGCTTTGGATTGGGCTCGTGGGTTCCGAATTGGTGATACCTATTGGATTCGACTCGCTATAATCTCGGACAGTTCAAATCAACGTCATGCCGTCTTGACCGTTCACCACGCTTTATACGATGGTTGGTCGCTTCCATTGATCACCGCTGACATTTTAAACGCATACCACGGCCACCCACAAGTTCTTCGCCCACCCTTCCGACGAGTTGTTGAATACATTGAAGCAACGAAAGACACCCATCGAGAATTTTGGACATCGTACTTGGACGGCGTTCCCAACAAGCGACTTCTCAATTGGACCTCCTCGATCAACGTCGAGGATGGTCCGTCTGACGCGTACTTTGACCTGGGCTCCACTCTCTCGATAGTCCATTTGACGAAATCCGCCAACGACATGGATGTGTCTATGTCGACTGTGTTGCAGTTTGCGTGGGCCGCAACGTTGCGTCATTTCTCACACGAGAATGTGGTCGTGTTTGGTCAAGTCATGGCCAATCGCAGCATTCCAGTCAATGACGTCGACAGGTATGCTATCCCGGGTTTTGTTGACCATCATCGGCTCACGAATAATCCCTAGCATCATTGGACCTGCGATTAACTGCGTTCCGTGTCGGGTTGATTTTGACGATTGCTTGGATCTCGAGACGCAGCTTCAGCGGTTTCAAACTGAAAGTAGCGCGGTGTTGGCACACTCGTTTGCGGAACTGGACGATATTCAAACGTGGTGTGGATTGGACAAGCCCTTGGCAGAAACAAGATTTTCTTTCCAAAATCTCCCCGTCGACAAGGATGGTGTTGGAGGCTTCGAGCATGTGTCTTTGCAAAAGAGGAGAAATGTCCGCGAGGACACATTTAGCTTTGTCCTCGAGGTTGTGCCCACGTCAAAAACAGATTTGCACTTTTGTTGTGCTTTCGACTCTGAAAAATTCACCCGAACCCACGCGCAAGAGATTTTAACTGCTTACAACCACGCCTTAGTGTCGATTGTTGGTGGAGCCATGCTATTGGAACATATTTAGTGTCTATAAACCACATCAATATATTTGTATATTCTCTTATACCTTTGCGATTCGAGAATCGTCTGGCCAATCATAAAAACACGGAAAATCGACCCTGCCAACCTGCCATCAATCATCCTTTTACCCTTTTACAATTGACTGGCAAATCCAAATTTGGCTGTGAGGGGCAATCAATCCCATTACGCTTTTGCACGCGTTGAAACTAATGACCAAGGTTTATGCGAGCCTAGTGTTGCAAACTATTCGTCAAACACCCAGTTTTTTACATTTGAAACATCAACTCTGCTTTTCATTTGGATAAGGGAGCAAGGACAAGTTTTGAGCTCTCTGTAATGAGTCAAGTCGCTCCAACCCAGAGACAAGATTGTACAGATACTACAATCGCGTGTCAAACAGTTGGCTAGATGATGCCAAGAGCCTCCAGAAAGACAATGCTCCAGGCATGCCGCGCAGTGATTGGCTGAAATTAATTTCGAATGCGCCTTGTTTGAAATTGTTGAGGTTTATGGTGTGGATTGGAAATTGCTTTGCACCTCGTGTCGACGGTGTTGTGGGCAAAGACATCTCATACTTCAACAGTATGAATGGAATTCGTCGAAACTCCGCGAGTCAACAAATTCCACGACAAGACAACAAAAAGGTGCGTGAAGCTAAATTCCGTTTTTACCATTTCAGCGGCGCAAATCGCTTCGTAGTCACCCCATGGCAACGCCTTCTCACCCACATCCTTAATAGTTCCATCTTGGACGTCCGATGCTGCAATCTTTCTGAAACCTGAAACCCAATCACCGAGTCAATAAAATACACTCATCTTTCATCTTCAGTAAATACTTCGGCAGCATCCCTTTCGTAATCGAGTGGGAGTTCATGAGGTGGTTGGTAGGTTTGGTTTCGATAGTACCATTTCACCGTACCGCAATATCTGCTGAGTGTAGGGACACGCAAAAAGTTTTCGTACTCTCTGCACCAATCAATGAACTCCATGAAATGCTCATACTTGAACATGTCTAGGTTGATAGCAGGAGGCACGGTGGACAAAATGAGGTTTTCGTTTGGCTTCGTCAACTAGAATGTTGTGAACCGGTAGAGTTCCAGATTTGTGGTGCACGTTCCCGAATCCAAGTCACAATTTTGTTGTGGTTATACCGATGGTCCTTTTTCGAACGCTTACCAATCGACGCATCTCTCCCTGCTGCAACGGAATATCGCGGGGGAGTGGCTGCCATCTCTGCAAGCACACCCAAACTGCAGTTGATTTTCATGTTGGTGGGTGTTGTCCACTCAATATGTTTAAACTTATTCGACGTATTTATAGTCAATCAGAGACCCTATTCCAAGCAAAGCTCACACACAGCTTTGTGTTTTATGTGGCAGATACAAATGGCAAGTCGGCGTCAGCCAAAAAACGCAATGTCGAGGGAATAGTGTCGTACTTTACGGTACAAAACTCCACCCCCACACCCTTTTAAGTTCGAAAGACAAAGCTGCCAACATTGTCTTTTTCTAATAATGGATCCATCCTCTAATCCCACACCCTCTTAAGTTCGAAAGTCCATCTTATTCGTTGCATTCCGCACTTAATCCAAAGCCATCATTTTCAAATTTATCCAATGCAGCGGCCGTCGCCCACGCGGACTCCAGAAGAGACGATCGCGTTGGCCAAGCGAAACATTTGGTATACCCGCCTCTGGTGGGTGGTTTTACATGCGGCGGTGTATGCGTGGCTTGTCCATAGCAGTGCTTGGAGCGCGTACTTTAACCAGTGGGCAACTGGGATGGCGACCTGCCTCGGGCTCGCCGTCGCGACGGGCGGGAGCTACGTCTGTCTGCAGTGCTCGTCCCCAGGGTTTGTCAAGCAAGTCAAACGTTCGGATGAGGTGGACGACGCGGTGGATGACGCGGTCGCGACGGACGACAGCAACGCGTCCCTGCTCGACGAGATAACCGCGCGGCACTTTTGCGCGTTCTGCAACGTCCATCCGCCGTTGCGTGCGAAACACTGGTGCGTCGCATGTGGTTCGCTCTCTCTCACATGTCGTAGCAAAGACTGCGGGCGATGTGTCGAGCAATACGATCACCAGTAGGAGATGCGTCATGTATTATCATCCTGACTCTCGGTGTCTAGCTGCGTCTGCGCGGGGGTCTGCGTCGGCCGCGACAACCACCGCATCTTTGTGCTTTATCTATTGCTTGAAACAGTGGAAACGTTCTGGGTCGCGACCATCGCGGCCGCGAGCATGAGTTTCCAAGACAGCGCCGAGGCGTGGTTTGCCGCGAACACGGCGTTCGTCCTCATCTGGTTCCTGAGCGGTCTTTCGTTCTTGGTTGCATTCGGCTTGCTCTGTTACCACGCTTTCCTCATCTCCACCAACCAAGTACGTGACAAGCGTTCAAGTGTTGTGGCCTCATGCACATGCAGTCGTCCTGGGAGCACGCCAAGCGCGCCAATATCACCTACTTGAAGGATCTCCCCGACGACAAGCTTCCTTTCAGCCAGGGTACCCTCGTGAATACGATGCTCTTCCTGCGCGGCCAGCCGCGAGACGTGTGGGTGCTCTCTGACGCGAACCCATATGCCGAAGACGCCGCGATCGCTGACGTCGTATGACGAATGAGTCGTGCCGCATAAGTTATCCGGATAATCTACCATGTCGCCGAAATCGATGGCATTCGAACTTTCAATCTCATGATGAAACAAGTGAGTCCAATCCGACTCTCTGCGACTGTCGTTGCGGGCTTCGGTCGAGGCGGCAAGCAGCTCGGATGCCCGACGGCGAACCTCTCCTCGGACGACTTGGGCGAGTTGTTGCATGACATCCCCACTGGCATCTACTGCGGCTGGGCGACTGTGGACGGCCAAGGCCCGTTCAAGGCCGTCGCGAGTGTCGGGTGGAACCCGTTCTTCCAAAACAAGGAGAAGACGATCGAACCGCATTTGCTGCACGAGTTCAAGGCCGACTTTTACGGCGCCAAGCTCAACCTCGTCCTTTGCGCATACTTGCGGCCGGAAGAGAACTTTCCGTCGCTCGATGCGCTCATCGACGCGATTCAATCGGACATTTCGCTCTCCCGGGAATGGTTAGACTGCGACCAAGGCCAGGTAGATATGTCACATGCCTCTCTTCTTGACATCCCCTAGGCCATCAAGGAGGACGAGCTCTTGCGACCCACGTCGTCGGCGTCGGCGTCGGCATTCATTGTAAACGACGACTCGACTTAATAGACTGTGTTATTTCTCGACGTGGATCCATGTCTGTCTCCCTCTCTCCAACGAACATCGCCGCCACCAACCACAAATGTTCGACGTCGGTTGGGGCGAAACGCATCCCGCCAGTCTCTTTTCTCGGATGGCGACCGCGACCCGCGTGCTCACCGACGCCCATCTCGGCCGCGTGCTCTTTTCGTATCAACGCGGCATCTACGCGGCCCTGCGACCCATCTTTGCCCACCGACAGGATCTCCTCCATGGCACGTGGCGCCGTCTCCGCCTCTACCAAAAGCACGTCGGTTGTCTCCACGACCCCCGCGCGATCCTCCTCCTCCTCGTGCAGAGCAACCGCGTCGACTTGGTTGACAAGCTCCTCCGCTGTTCCATCCCATCTTCTTCGTCTGTCGTCCCCCTCTTGCGCGTCGAAGCGATGGACACGGCGGCGGCGCTCGGCCACCTCGCCATGCTCGTCTTCCTCCACGTGCATCATGTCGGCCAGTGCACGACCTCGGCCATGGACCAAGCGGCCGCCAATGGCCACTTCGACGTCGTCCAATGGCTCCATCTGCATCGACATGAAGGATGCACGACCCGAGCCATGGACCTTGCGGCGCGGCATGGCCATCTCGAGATTGTCAAGTTTCTGCATGTGCACCGCGAGGAAGGGTGCTCGGCATGGGCGCTTACATGGGCTGCCCACCACGGCCAGAGAGATGTCGTTCGGTGGCTGCTGGCTCATCGGCCTGCGGACGGCCGCCCCGCCGACGCTGTGGTGCATACGACTGACCCAGCCATCGTGTCTTTATTAACCCAAGACTCGTTTCTTTACTCTTTGGCGTCCTTTTTGGGTTTCTTGTCGACCTTCTTCTCCTTGTATCGACGGAGTTCCTCCCTACAACATAACATCGATTCGACGACGTTGGAGGATGATCTACCGCTTTTGTTTGCGCAAGGCGTCGATGACAGGCTCGGGGAACTTTTCGTCGGCCTCGTCTTTCTCGTCTTCGACCTGCTCTTTCACTGGACAAGTAATGATGTGTTGTCCACTTTAGGCCTTACCTTCTGGTGTCACGGGCGGATACGATTCCGCCACGGCCTTGGCCCATAGCTTCATTCGCTTGTCCAAATTCGCGTCTTCGAAATCGGTCGCCCGCGCGCCTTTGGGCAGCCCAATGTCGTCGAACGAGTCGCTGCCTACACTCGGGTGTCAAACGTACGTTGGACAATAATGTCCACACCCGCAGGCACAAACAAGCCTTTTTCCAACTCTTTGGTCGATTTGCCCCCATCCGTTTTGTAAAGCATCGCTGTCAACGTCGTCCGAAACTACACGCCGGCGTCAACGACCCAAAGGTTGATTGACCGACCTGCGTCGCCAACGCCTTGTCCTTGACACTCGTAAACATGAGCGTCGCGCCAATCGCATGGGCAATAAACCGCACCGCTTGGACCAAGGTCTTGCGCTTGGCACTACAGGCAGCATCTCGTCACCATCCTCTTCGTCATCATCCTCTTCGTCATCGTCACCATATACCTCTCTTCGTCCCGAAAGGTTTCGTACTTGGCGCCGACAATCAGGAGCGGCAGTGCCACGGGCGAGACGTCGCGACGGTCGGGGTGGGTTGCGCCGTACTTGGCCAGGAGTGCATTCTCGTCTTTCGGACCCTCGGGTGTTAACTTGCGGAGGAGATTGACCCAGTAGATGAGCGATGGCACAACGTCGCCAGGGATGGAAAGGTCGAGAACGAGGAGAAGCGTGGCTTTGGGGAGGCGGGCGGGCGAGAGCGGTACCTTTAGCAGCTCGAGCACCTTTTTGGTTGTGGCTACACACAGTCCATGAGAAAAAAAGAGACGAGGCATCAAACCCAGCTCCCAAATATGCGCGACGGCCTTCTTGTTACTGCCTGGGATCGGACGTCGTGCGTAGACGTACTCGAGTGCGGCCGTGGGTTTAGGTTCGTCGACTAGGAGAGATGAGAGAGGTCCATGTGAACAGTGCGAACGTGCCTTTGTTGGGGTTGAGAAAGTAGAGCACGAGCGACGACTTGCCGCTGTTTTTAGGCCCCGCCACGACCAAGAACGAGTCGTCGGCTTCCGCCTCCGACTGACTGCTGGCCTTGTCATCGGCCGCCAACCGCGCAAAGAGGTCTTTGGCTTCCATGCCTCGTGTTTTTGGGGTTGGCTTTGATCCAACGCGACGTTTGCGCGAGTGAAACCGTCCGTGGCAGAAACGAAGCGACACGACGGCAACATGGATGTGCTCAGCGACGAGCAGATTGCGGCGCTCAACCAGGCCAAGGTACACACATGCTCCACCCTCGACAGACGACGACACAAAGTTGTGATGTAGGTGGGCATCCGCATTGAAAATGAAAAGTACATCCGCGCCCACCCCGAGCTCGATGGAATTCTCCGGGCACTTGTCCGCGGCGTCCTCAAAGACCGACCATCCAACGTGACGGCATACGCGTATCACTTTTTCCAGCGCGACGACGCCGTCTTGCGGGACGAGATGGCCAAAAAGTAAAGTGAACATGGAACGTTATGTTGACCATTGGAACGACGACATGTGTCACAAGAGACGGACGGCGCCGTCGTCGACCTTCCACACGCCGAGCTTGTAACAGAGCGGGATGAGGATCATCTCACGGAGCATGCTAAAGGTGGCCGAGACCACGTCGAGTTTCGAGCCAGGGATTTCTTGCCAGTGGACCGCGACTTCCTAGCCACGCGAGATGAGCAAGACGATGTAGACGAGAAAACTGGGTGTGTACATGGACGGAAACGCGGCGCTGGAAGGCGAGGTAGAGCAACTCGACGTCAAAGCCCCAGCGCTCAATGTGGAGGGGCGGAAAGACTAGCTGCGCGGCCATGCGGTCAAAGAGCTTGAAGCCACACTGCGTGTCCTGGACCTGCTGGACGCAGAGAGTCGAGACGATCCAATGAAAGCCGTGCATGAGGATGTTGCGGATCGGGTTGCGCTGCACATGTAAGAGATGGTGGAGAAAAGTACACGGGTCTCTCTCTACCTTGGCCATCGCTTCTTCTTGCAGATGTGCGCGGCTTCCGCAGACGATCATGCCCTGGGGATACGAATCCTTGGTCCAAATGGCCTCGAGCTTGTCAAAGTCGCGGATTTCCGTCGCGTTGTCGGCGTCCACCATGAGGATCAACTCGCCCGCGGCACGCAAGACGCCGCTGCGCACGGCGCCGCCTTTCCCGCGGTTCACGTCCAGCCGCAGGAGCTTGAGCTTGGAAGATCCCATGCGATTGATCTCTGACTCGACGACTTGGACCGTCGAATCGGTGCTGCAGTCGTCGACGACGAGGATCTCGTACGTGAACTTGTCGTCGCTGGCCGCGCGTTTGTCCATGAACGCGACAGTGTCGGCCAACATGGGCAGAATGCGCTCCGACTCGTTGTACGCAGGAACAACGATCGTGAGGTAAATGGACGGGGACGACGACAACGATGGGAATGCAATACTAGAGGTCGCCATGATGGTACAGCCTCGTCAAGTACGTACTCTGTCGATGTGGTCGGATCCCGGTATGTCCATTTCTTCTTGGGGTCGTAGAGCTTGATGAAGTGGTTCGCGACAGCAACCGGAGAAAAGAACCACTGCAGGAGGGGGATGAGAAGGACGCAGGCGGCGCCGCCGGCCACCCACACGAGCGCGCTGCTGGTCATCTCGCGCCTCTAAGAAACTCTGATGCTCTAACTCCAGATGTGCCGGATAAAAGAATGTATATATCCGGATTATTTGAAACGTGTACGTGGCACACTAGCGTGGGCAATAGTGTTAGCACCTAAATAGTGTATTAAAAACGCGTTTTACCCTGAGGATGTCGAAAAACGTCTTCTGAAATGCCGCTCTGTAATTGGCCAGAATATTATCCGGAAAAGATACGAACAGGCCAGAATATATTTTTACACTCTCCGAGTGTCTCATTCTCCAATTCGACGCAAGACCGCGCCGTTGCCGCGACGCATTGCACAGAGATGAAGGACACATTGGGAGCAGAAGTGGCAGTGCTTCCCGCGACAGCTGCAGTGGTGACGTCGGCCCCACAGCGGCTGCATGTATTTTCCCGCAAGCCGCGGCACCAAGCCAAACAGCATGCGCCGCGCCTCGCGTGGGCGAAAACGAAGCCCAAAGAGAACAATGGCGCCGCGGCTGTGTGGCCAATGCAGGGGCCTCCAAGCGCGTGTCTAAAAGTCAAGAAAAAGACGGCGACGACAGTCGTGTGTGGGAAGATGCGGCGGCCGTCGTTCGACTCGGTGCTCGCCGACTTCAAGTCGAACGTCGGAAGCGCGTCGCAGTACTTTGAGCTGCTCCCGCTGCCGTCGGAACCGATACGCGTTGGCATTGCATCGACCCAAGGCACTCGCCCGTACATGGAAGACCGCCACGTCGTGTCGGAAGAACTCTTCCCGCACGCGAGCATGATCGGCATTTACGACGGACACAACGGCGCGTGGGCGGCGGAGTACGCCGCGTCCCGCCTCGGCCCGCTCCTCTCGTCCAACGCTGCGCTGCGCGGCCACGCCAAGGATCCCTTGCGCGCCGTGGATGAGATTTACGCCATTCTCACGGACGCGTTCGCCGTGCTGGACGACGAGATCGTCGCATGGACCAAGCAGCACGGCCGGCGCGACGGTGCGACGGCGCTGCTCATGCTCGTGCTGCACGACGTGGTCTTTGTGGCCAACGTGGGCGACTCGCGCGCCGTGCTCCATCGCACCACCAACAACAATGGCAATAGTCCAACACAGCGCGTTTCGGTCGACCACAAACCCAACGTCGCGGCCGAGAAGGCGCGCATCCTCCAAGCTGGCGGCAAGGTACGACAACCTCCTCCAACTCGTGTGACTCGTGTGTTGACGCGACAGTCAGGTAATATTTTCGGGGTGCTGGCGCGTCGCGCATGCGAGTTCGACGTTGCGGCTGGCCGTGAGTCGGTCCTTGGGCGACCACCCGCTCAAGCTCAAATCCACACATGACATTCCGCTCGTGTCGGCCGCGCCGGCCATTTTCCATTTCGAGCGAACGGCTGGGGACATGCTTGTGCTGGCAAGGTAGACGTTTCAAAGTGGTGTGGGCTCATGGACGGACGGTAGCGATGGGCTATGGGACCGCGTCGAGGACGACGAGGCCGTCCAACACGCGCAGGAAATGCAGGGACTGAGTCTGCCAGCGACCGCCGCGGCGCTGATTGAACTCGCCCTCGTGCGTCGAACGTGTGACAATGTGACGGCGGCGGTCGTCGTGTTTTGACGTCGTATAGAGACATATATATTATTGCGTGATGAGTTGGTCGAGGTGCTTGGCCTTGGCGAGGTCCATGCGCACGAGGCGAGAGACGCCGAGGATGTGCTCGGGCAATTCGGCGTCGTTGTCACCCTGGAGGACAAAGCACACGTCGATAATCATGTTGGACGTCTTGTCTAGACGAGAGAGGATCAGGAAGAGCCACTAGAGTGTGTGTACCAATGAGGGCGTTGATGCCCGAACGCGCAATGAGTGAGAAAATGTGCACGTCAACGTCGACCTCCGTGTACTTGTCGCGGTGGTAGATGCGATGCTGCGGCCGCGTGAGCACAGGCGTCGCGTTGTTCTTTTGGAGGAGCGTTTTCCCGTAGCCTTTCAAGCCGCAGTCTTTTTCATTCACGACTTGAGCAATCACTTTGAACCGTTCGAGAATCGCTGGTTCGTTGGCCGACTCAAAGAACCGCTTGAGGAGGTGGTGTACGGGTGTCTCAGGGTCGTGCAATTGCTACCACAAAAGGGTTCAGAGACGTCGACATGGTTGGACGGTGTACGTTTTGGACGGCTTTTGGAATCGACCAGTACATGACCAGGCTCGCGCCAGGGCCGTCATAATTGTTGTTGAAAATGGACGGCGCGTACAGCGGTAGCTGTGAGACAGAGAGGTCATGACGACGATGCCCAATCGACCAAGTGTACCTGTGCATGGAGCACAAAGAGTCGGTCGAGCGAGTCGGGGATGTTGACATGGTCAGCAATACAATCGATCTTGCCGTCCGTGCGAAAGACATCGACGCCAACAAAGTCAAAGAGCGCGGCTTGCGATGCCTATAATTCCATACGACACACCACGAGGATGCACTCTCATCCTACCTCCTTCTTTTTGCTCTTCTTGTAGTCCTTGCTCCGGACGTTGAACGTCGTCGCGCTCGTAAAGGACCAAGCGTTCTGGGCCGAGTCGTCGTTGGTGCTCTGGGCGCAGGACGAGAGCATGTCGAAGCGGAAGGAGCGCGGCGTTGGCGGCGGCGGCAGCGACGCGGCCTCGTCGTCTTCGTCTTCCTCGATTTGGTCCTCGACGGCGGTGTCGGCAGTGGCATGCAAACAACACGTGCCAGTCGCAAGGCATGGCAGGAGCGTGTTTCCATTGTCTTCGCCCTTCTCGGCGGACATGGATTTCGTCGCTATATATAGACATTGCCCCATGTGCCTTTCTTGCGTCCTACCTTTTCGAGTCGACTTGCGTGGGACATGACGGAAAAAGTACAGTGTCGCGAGGCCCATGAGGGGCACCTGCACGAGGAACCCAAAGTAGGCGAGCGTGACGTAGCACCAAACGTGGAACGCCGCGAGGACGAGGAGGCAGTTCTGCTGGCCGTCGATCGACAAGCGGAGCTGCCACACGAGCTGGGGTTTGTGGGACGAGGCAAGCGACGAGGCAGCAAGCGGGACGATGGGCGGACCAGCCTCGGACGACGCCGTCGATGTGGGTGGATTGGTGGTGTTCTGCTCGTCTGGTGACAAGAGGGGCATACTCTTTTGTCGGTGCAATTGTTGCTGCAGCGTTTCTATCGACAGACTCTTGGATTCTGTCGCCGGGATTGGTTGTTACCTTTGACATGTGCCTCAGGCTTGACGGCGGCGTGTTTTCGGTTGATCACTTGGGCGATTGCGTTTGTCCATTGCATAAATTCTTCCTCGGAATTGGCACAGAGCTATGTATTGTGTGTGTGGGTCGTGTAGTATACACGGTCGTCGTACCTTGTACTGAAAGAGTCCCTTTTTCGAGTCCATTTCGCCAATGTTGCTGTTCGAGACTTGAAAGATAAACTTGTTGGGCGCGTGGTGGCCATACTGCTTGTCAAAGAGGAGCGACACGTTGGGCTGGTTCAGGTCCATGGACCCGCGGTACCACGGATGGGGTTTGCTGCGCGTTGGTGGCGTGCTCTTGGCTTCGCTGTCGGGGAAATGCAAGTCAAAGTCGTCGTAGAACGCGACCGAGCCATGCGGCGAGTGGACGATCGACGACGGGTTCGACTTGTAGTACGAAAGCACACCCCGTTCCAAATCGAGCACAAACCAGCGGAGATGCCAATTGCGCTTGGCCCATTTGCCGTCGCTCACTTTGTTCAAGTACCCGCCAATGTAATGGTGGTTCTCGCCGTCGGCGCACAGCGTCGCGGTCGTCGCATGCGCCGCGCGACCTTTTTTCTGCGGATGGAGAATCGTGCGAATGCCACCCCCAACGGCGCGGCCAAATTTGCCAATCGGATTGTTCTTGTGCTTCTTTGGGTCTAACACAATGCCTGTGGACGACGATGATTGCAAGGGCCGACGTACGGCTGTGAGGGTCGTCGTGGAGCGGCGGCGTGCCGTAGGGGGTTGGTTTGGGCGGCGACGGGGGCGCACTGCGAGGCGGGGACGGCGGCAACGTCGTTTCCTTTTTGAACTCGCAGTCCTGCTGCACATCACGACCATGAGGAAGGATATGGAGGCCATCGTACTTCGGACTCCGAGTCGTCGGAATCTTCGCTGCTGTCCCCACCGACAATGTCAAACGACTGGTGGTGTCGTGCGTTTTGCCGCATCGATGGACTCATGTTGAGTGGGTCGCTAATAACATCATCAACATCTCCAACGGGTCGAAACACGTACGGTTCCAACGGATCCGGGATCTTGACCGAGAGCGTCTTGGTCTCAGCTTGCACAACGGATGGCAATTGCGCGGCAACATACTATAACAATCATGTCCTTTCACGAGCGTGACGACGTCTACCTGCAGCAACGCCGGGTGCTTTCGAAGCCAGTGCAAGAAGGCGGAATTGGTCAGAGGTGAGTCCTTGCCGAGTTTGCAGTCGTCAAAGACAGCCACGAGTTCCTAAGCGAACATGAGGCACCCGCATGGAATACGCGAGAGACCTCGGGCACGGGGTTGTACAGCGCCATGTACTCCAAGAGAACTTCGAGGTCGGCGCTCGAGATCGCGGCGTCGTCCTTTCTACGCGCGAAACAATAGTCTCAACGTGGCATCCAAGGCACACTACCGCTCGGAGGCGTACGTGGCCCCATACATCGCAAAGATGTAGCCGATTTTGTCCTCGGTGTTTCCCCTACATCGTCGCATGACGGACACACGACATGGATGTGCCTACAGGTAATGGAGGGCGAGCACGGCAATCAAATGTTCCCGCGGGACCCCGTCGCCAACGTGCCGCTTTAGATCGTCCACAGTCGCCTCTGGGCGATCTCATCGTCAACGTCCACGTCGCCACGTGTCGAACGTACCACCATACAACGCGCGCAGGAGCTTGGACGACGCGAGACCCGACTTGCTCGCGACGGCGCGGCCGCGACTGCCCACCTCGGACATTTCTCCCTACGGCAGATCAAGGCTCCTGTTAGCACGAGTCCCTATGTACTGCACACAGGGTGTCGGTGTCGAGCATACCTTGAATGCGAGCCATGCGACTTTAAACTCTTCGTAATCAACTAGCACGACGAGAAGCGATGTCATCATCTACATGCGCACCCTCGTGTACGTACATGGCTTCTTGGCTTGTGATGACGCCTGCCCCATGATGTCCTCACCTCCGCGCGCTTGTCGTCGACGGCCCCAAGATATCTTCGGATGTGCAGGCGGGAAAATCCGGATAACATCCGGATAATGAATCTTCTCACTTTCTAATTGTTATATTCCTCCTGGATCGCCTTCTCTTCGTCGGGCAGGAGCGGAAGAAGGTGGATGACTCGCTCAATGGGCCGCGCGCAGACGGCGCAGGGCTTCTTCTGCTCCTTGAGCCGCTTGGCGCACTCGAAGCAACAGTAGATGTGAACGTAGTACCCATGGAGGACACCGCCCGTACGCCCCCGTTTCTTACACACGAGGCACGAGGCGTGAGTGGGGGCTGATGATGGCGCTGCGGCTGCCTTTGCAGGGGACTCCCGCACGAGCGACGCTCGCCGCGAGGATGCTTTTGGGGGCGAATCGAGCTCTTCCTTCTCTTCTTCTTCTTCATTGTCGACGCGTCCGTTCGTCTTGGCCAGGCTGTCGTCGTCATCGTCGTCGTCGTCCACAAGACTCGTGACATCCCCGCGGCGCTTGCTTCCTGACGTGACGCTTGCATCCGCGGCCATGGGCGTGACTTTGGACCAGACATTGTGTACTGTCGAAAAGCCGTCCTTGGTTTCCATGGCGTCGACCATGTTGAGCAGCCGCTTGTAGCGCCCATACTCGGTCTGCACACAGTTATGAGCATGCTCACAATATCGAGGACGTCACCTTTTGGAGCTTGGTGCGTTCTTCGTCAGGGAGTTTCTTGCCGTCGAATCTACACACAGCGTTGTTGCATCGACGTCGTTCCTTTCTCCTACTGCTGGAGTTTGCGCCAAATGACGGCACAAAGTTGTCGCTTCGACTGATGCAACGCCCAGTAGAGCAGAACGCGCTGGAAGCATTTGCTCCCGACTTCAAACTGGCAGTGGCTCTCTTCGTCTGCCTCGAGGCTGTCAAAGAGACTATGACGACGATGAGACAACGATATGATCAAGTTCGTACTGCTTACGCCAGCCAGGGCGATAGAGCTCTTTCGCGTCGCATGCAATGCCGCTAAAGTGAATCTAATGGCGATGGCATCGAGCAAATGCAAGTTGATATACCGTAATGGACGCAGGGTGGCTGCGTCGGTTGCATGCATAACAGAGGTTCTCGCCATCGGCGTCCGTGTCATACTGCGACGGGAAGAGGTTGATGCTCTCGACAAGGTCGTCCGGCCAGTGGACGTTGCCGCGGAGGCTGTCGCGGCGCTGGAGGATGCGGCGCTCAATCTACGCCGTCAAGAGAAAAGGACCCACGAGGCATGACGAGGTACATGTTCCGAAGCTTCGCGGAAGAGTTTGACCCGGTGGTTTGTTTCGAAATCTTCATCGAGCTACACGATGGTGAGACAAGAAGAACGATTGGACGTAATACGAGGCAGTGTTCGAGGTAGTGCATGTAGATGGCAAACCACTCGGACGTATCGCGGGATCCGCGGTAGGCCCGCGGGTCTTCTTCGTCCTCATCTTCGTCGTCTTCGTGGACATCGATCACAGCATTCGCTTCGTCGTCGTCCATGTACTCGACCTCGTCGTCGTTCACGACAAATGCATCCGAGTCGTCCTCTTCCACTTCTTCGTCGGACGCCGCGACGAAATCGTCCTTTGAATAGGAAGGTGGCGTCGGCAAGCATGTGTTCAAGCTCTTGCGCTGCAATTTTTGGAGGAGCGAGCCGTGCGCGCGCTCTTTCTGCTCTTCCCGCACCGACAACCGGCGCGACGCACGTCTCGGTGGCGTTGGGGGATGACTCTGCCGTCGGCGGGGAGCTGTGTCTTTGCTTTCTCGCCTCGCTGGTGTGGAACTGCCGATCGTTGCCAGCGTCACGGAATCGTCGTTCGAGTCTTCATCCGACTCGTCCAATACGACCGTGCGCTTCTGCTTTTTCGAGCCCGACGACACAATCACCTCGTCGTCTGTCTGCTGGGAAAGTCCGACCGCCGCCACACCACTCTCTTCATCGTCTTCGTCCACAAGCGGCCGCTTGCTGCTGTTCTTCTGTGGCGTGATGATCTCGACGTCACCGTCCGAGTCGTAGAAGTCCCCCATCCGCGCCGACTTTTTGGAGGGAAAACGGAAAATGCTTGAATGAGTCGCATTTTAGGGAATACTTTTCTCCTTGTAGTAGTTTGCTGATTCTACTAAGTGCGCATGCGTGTTTGTCGTAACCCTGCATCGGCACAGACTTGGTTTTGCGATCGCACAAATGAAAAGGAAAATACAATATGTGGCGCATCGCTTGCTGTGATTGGCCCATAGAACTTCAGCTTCGATACATCGACATCAAAAATATAAAATCATATCCTTCCGAAGCAATTGTCATTCACAGTCAGCTCCTCTCGATGGTTCCCAAGACCCCGCACAGAGCCTCTGAGGAAGAGCGAGACGCGGACGAACTGCGGCGGGCCTCCCCGTGGAGACAAGTGGATATTTTGTTGACCAAACACAATCTTAGGGTGGCGCGCGCCACACCGACGCGTAGACGCCACCAATACGACGAGGGGAGTGACTTGGTCGCTGCGGCGGAAAGCTCCGCGAACACAACCCCTGCCGACGACGCAACGTCTGAAACAGAGAAGAAAACCTTGACGTTGAAGGCCAGCCTTCGCAAAGCGGACGAGGGGGCAAATGAGATCTTTTCATTCAATCGTTGATGCGTCGACAGTGGAACTGACCCCAAGCGCTTGCGCCATTGCGGTTGGTCTCCTCGATTGCTTTGCCCCGAAACACGCCATCGGGCGTCGTGTTGCTGCCCTTTCGATCGATGCTCGGATTGGCCCATTCGTAGGTGACGAAACGACCAAGCGAAGACGCTCTGGCCATCTACGGGTCAAACGGCAAGCCAGGGATGGTATAAACCTAAAATGAATGAAAATTATATTTTGCCTGGCACATGGTCAACAGCGACTTCGTGTGTGCGATATATTACGCAAACAAGAGAAACTTCTCAAACAATAATGTCATTTTGCATTGTATCTTGGCTTGAGAGTCGTGGTAAAAGCTGCTGCGTGTCAAACATCCACGATCCTTTGCCGATGTATTGAAACTCAACCCATGCTATTTCAGCCAATCACAAGTCATATTTTCCTGCACATCTTACAAGTTTGCATTCCATTGGCCACCCGAGGTGAAACTTCTTAGACCTTTTCGTACCCTTATGGATGTCATTGCAACAACATAATGTCGAGAATGGTCGAATTCCGAGCCTTTTCCATGAAATATTCATGGAGTAATAGCTGCTGGCATCGCATTTACCTGGGTTGCTAATCTTGTAGAATTGAATAAATTGACCAGAGTGCATGGGTAAATTCTGGAGGGTTTCCGGATTCGTTGGAGTGGTCCTTGACAAACATCCATGTTTTCTACCAACATTCAATCGATTGAGTCCATTTAACTGATTATTTTGAAATATTATGGAAGAATTTGTGCACAGATTAGAATATTTTGTACGTTATTGCGGATATTTCGCGCGGTTGGCGACTATCGAATTCGTTCATGCGATTACTTCAGACTTTAACCTTTGGATAGATTACAACACAGACTCGGAGTTAATAGAGTGCTCAATCTTGAAAAGATATCGCAACTTACAGAACATTTTGAACTTTACGGAAGTACATAGAATCAAAAGAGCTTCACCAAAGAGGGCACTACAAAAAAATTTTCGGCCGAAAATGCATGTCTGTGGCCCGAAAGGTAACCGAACCGATCCGCGCAGTTTAATTGGACAAAAAGTGAGTGATTTTCGAAATACCTAGGTTAAATTCAACTCCGGATAATATGCGGACTCATGACTGCCCATTCGCCACCGACCAGATTCAACAAGACATTACATCACGTCAATATTCGATAGCTGTAGACCAACTTTAATGTACATCACTTCGAAATTCGCATATATTCCTTCCGCAAGACGAAATCCGAACCACACCGTTCTAGTGCTATGATGCCGCAGACTATGTGCATCCAAACTTCGCCATGAGTGTTCTTTTAACGTGCTCCACCATCCTAGCAATTTAAACTAAGAAGTGCCCAAATCCGATTTTTTGGGTGGATTTCAACACAGACTCGGTGTTAAATCAGCTTTTCCCGCCGCCATGGTGGGACGTCCGTTCCGATAATGAACTTAAGATGGGCAATCTTCGAGAAGAGAAATCCAATCAACTCCGCAGTGATACCGAATATCCTCAACCAATCTTGTAAATACGTTAATTGTGCTATGACAACCTCAAATGATTTCCCCCAGCTGCCAAAATTTCGCTCCGTTTACGTCAACACGTGTTTTTGGGTTAGTTCAGCAGGGAGGTGCGGGAAAAACCGACATTCGTGGTTGTTGTTGGGTTAGTTTGAAAAACTTCACATTAACGTTTTTATAAAGAAGCATGCGTGTGCCAGGATTGATGAACGAGTTTGTGGGCCGATTTGCTCGTCCCCTTTGCAAAGCATGTTAAAGCGGAGTTTGTTATTCTAGCGATTTTGGACACTTCACAGTGACAGTGAATTCAAATGCTCTTCGGAAGTGGGCGTGTCGATGTTTGTTCACAGAATCAAAATACGGTATATTCAGTACCAACAGTACGAATCAGTACGGATACTAGTTTCGGAGAATCGAAATTCATGTTCGAGTGTCTTTTTGGAATGGTTTGTTTCGAATTCGAGAGCGAACCAAAATGGAGGCAATCGAATCATGCGAATTCTCGCCCATCAATTGGCTGATACTGGTTTGAAAAGCGAAACTTTGAATAGAATTGAGAAACCTTCGCAACAGGCAATGCAAAATATGACGAAAACATAAAATTCGCTCGACAAATTTCGCGCACTGAAGTTGCGTTGTTTCGCTTGCACTCGTTTTTTTACGAAAAAGAGATTCAAAAGAGATTCGAAAAAGACTGAAAAAGAGCACTTTTTTCGGATAATTTCATAATCAAATATCCGGATACCATCTGGGCCAACAAGTCAAAAGCATTTGAGATAACAATGCCTCGAAATTTTGATGGTTTAACCTTTCAAGGTGCCACAAGTTCCTCTCGTTAGTTATGTGGTTGTTGAATATAGCTGCGACGATTCTTGCCGCATTATGTATTGAACGCAGTGTGACGTGAAGACATAAAACAAAACGTTTCAATCAACCTTTGAACCAAACATGCACAAATTTTTTTGTATATGGTTTTGGATTTCAGGTTTGAAATTTCCCGCAACCCCAGCGAAACGCCTGTTAAAATATACTCAAGAACTTACATTGAGAACCAGTGACAACAAGATAAATGCATTTTTTGTTGTCACTGGTTCTCAATGTAAGTTCTTGAGTAGGCGTTCCGCTGCTGAACCAAGTGTACTATTACAATACTAAAGCACATATATTAAAATATATGTGTTATATATAAAAATATATGTGTTTTAGTAATGTAATAGTAAATAAATCCATAAATATTTGCACAATATTTTCAAGTTCTTGAACCTGATATAATCGGTTCAACCTTCCAATATTGTACGTTTTTTTCAGGTTCATCCTCGTTGTCTTCGACCTTTGTTCACGCATTCATTTGAAAGGTGTCAGTCGTAGTTATTCTGCACACAAAGAAGAGGGATGAGCAACTTGATTGGGTAAAAATAGGGGGACGCCCCGGGGCGCTCGTTATTTCAACGTTTTGCCCCACACCCTCCCATCCATCTTCGACGATATGTTCGCAAGCAAGCAAACGTCGACAAGTTCTTTAGATTCCCAAATTACTACGTATTGTGGCTTGCAAGTGTTTTGGCTCCTAATTTATCGGCCTTATTGGTGTCGTTGTGTTGTAACAATACAGTGCAAGCAGTGCTTGTCAATTCGGGTTAATTTATCCGGAAAATTGGTGGGTTATATGCTCATCATGTTTGCAAGTTGAGTCGTATTCCTCGAAGGAGGAATCATCGTTGGTGCCAGGATTAGTAAAGCTTGTTGTATTTTTCGGAATTGAGTGCAATCGACTACCCTGTACGTTGGTCGACCAGTAGCAGTTGTCGACACGGCGTTTTGATTTCCGGAATGACTTTAAAATTGCTGCATTCAAAGCGGCAAATCAGGTGTAATATTGTAATCCTTGCCTACAATTGCCCTAATTATGGTTTCCTGCGGATACAAACGTCACAATCCTTGTCGATTGTCAACAAATCGAGTCAGCATCCATTATAGTGCTAGCAAATTGAAGGCTGCTCGGCCAAAAATACTTCAAGCCAAAAGGAGCAGAAAGATTGGTTGATCACGCTCGAGTGAAGCAAATCCAACTGGATTGAGGATGTCCTATTAATGGAGGGCGAGCACGGCAATCAAATGTTCCCGCAGGACCCCGTCGCCAACGTGCCGCTTTAGATCGTCCACAGTCGCCTCTGGGAGATCTCATCGTCAACATCCACGTCGCCACGAGTCGAACGTACCACCATACAGCGCGCGCAGGAGCTTGGACGACGCGAGACCCGACTTGCTCGCGACGGCGCGGCCGTGACTGCCCACCTCAGACATTTCTCCCTACGGCAGACCAAGGCTCCTGTTAGCACGGGTCCCTATGTACTGCACACAGGACACAGGGTGTCGGTGTCGAGCATACCTTGAATGCGAGCCATGCGACTTTAGACTCTTCGTAATGGGTCTCGGAATTGGAACAGGTATTGCATGGCGTAAGCGCGGAGAAGCAGCTTGAAAATGAACTCACCATACGGAGGTAGGATGTGTTCAGGATGTCTGTAGGTGCAGAGTTGTTTGGCGCGTCTTGGGTCCGAGTAAAAGTCGTCAGGCAGATTGAGGTGCCTCGTCGGTATGAGTGACAGGATGGCCGCGGGTGGGGTTTGATCTTTGCCGACTTGGATGACGCTGCCGCCAACAAAATCGGCTCTTGATCTGGATGAATCATCCACGAGACAGTCTGCCACGCTTTGCTGGTTGTGGGGAGCTTGAACGGAGGGGCCTCGTCAACGGGAACAATGGGAAACAACGCTGATAACTTGGTTACCAATATCGACATCCATTGTTTGGTTGGAGGCTCGAGGTTAGTGCGGACACATGCCACCTTGATTTACTCATACAAAATTGAAGCTGGCCAGACCCGTTGACAAGGCGTCAACAGGTGGGACAGCTTGGTGATCTTGAGCATGGCCAAAGTGAGTGCTTGGGGTCGAGTCGATGCAGAGCATTTGTCGTACAGGTTTTCGAGACCTGGCGAGAATGAATTGTGCCACAATGGAATGTCCAAGCTCGACGAGTTGGGTGGATGACCAAATGGAGTCCATCAGACTTCGAATGCGGCGCCAACGAAAAGTACCAGCACTTTTTGTTTGCTTGTCCATTTGGCCAATCCGTTTGGCAACCGTTCAAGCAACTCCAGCGACTCCTCGAGTGCGCGTTTCCCCGGAATGCCTTCGAACTGCTCGTCGAAATGCCCAAGCCTTCCGACGGGTATTATATCCGCGGCTACCTCAAGATATGGCCCATTGTCCGAGCTTGCGTCTGCTACCAGATTTGGCTCCAGCGGGCCGATCGAACGTTCCGCGTCGACCTGCCATTCAAGTCTCCGTTGGAAATCTCGCTCCAGGCAGCCGGCCTCATCAAGCTCCATCTGCGACAGCTACTACAAGACCTGCCACTCAAGAAAGGATACATCAAAGTGTTCAACTTGCTCAAGCAACTCAGTCGAGACTCGTGGCTCAAGCAATTCGTTCTTCCTGACGCTGTCCATGACTAAGCTCTTCAAGAGCCCACTCGCCATCTAACCGATGCCCTCGCTTGCTGTAACCAGCACAGTATTTATGCAGTACGAGGTAGATTAGTTAGTTTAGAGCCTTTGCTCGCTTAATAAGGCAATGAAAACTCATTTCACCATAAGACTTCGAACCAACGCTGGAGCATGGCACTCCACATCGGCGTCACGTTGGGGTTCTTCAACAATTGACGCATGAATGGCGAATCGCCATTTGCAAACAGGAGGTCATGTGGCGTTCCCCATGGGTGAAATGCATGACTCAAATGAGTGTACCCAGGGGCTATCCACGAGGCCATCGTGGACTTGGATTTTGGCGTAGCGAAGGCTTGAACACAACGAATCATGACAGATCGGTTGTGTTGTTGCC
>VJMH01005186.1:0-37148 GCA_009835185.1 Aphanomyces stellatus | reverse complement strand
AGCGACTCACGAGACCGACCAAACGTTTGCATCATGTCATAATAGCGCCGAGGGTATGACAAACGGTAAAGCGTAATACAAAGGGCTTCGGTCCCAGTGCAACGATCGCGTGACTCCGTGACAACGACGCCTGGAAGTCGTAGCAAAACGACTAGTTGCCGTATGCCCGCCACGTCAAATCGAAATTTCAAAGTTGCATCCGCATTTGACATGCCATCGAGATCCAAACGTACATCTGGTATCAATGGTCTCTCAACGAGGTCGGAGAGTGCACGTAGGAAGCGCATCCGACGCTGATGTCCCATGCCTTTCGTGCGCTTAATGAGCACCACCAGCTCCTCCCAGCAGAGCATTTTGGGTTTTGAGCATCTTGCTCGAGCGATAAATCGACGTGCTTTGATTTGATTGGCTTACTATATCCGTAAATGCGAACGGCAGTCTCGGTGATATGCAACATCGTCTCAAAATGAGGTTGTTGCAGTTCCGCTGCCGATACTGTAAGCGGAGCGCATGATGTACGGAAGGATTTGCAACATCTCTCTATTGTTCAATTTGCCATTGAGCGCACACGTCCTACTTCGAGAGCATGCAATATCTTCGATTTCCTCGTTCTCGGCCCACAGGCCTCGAGAGCGAATATGCCGATGACCGAGTCGTTCGAAGTTCGCATATCGCGCTGGGAGGTCCAGAAACGACGTTTTTCAGCCTATGAAAGAGTTTTGGAAATCAAAATCCTCATTAGCCAATCGCTGAGTGGACATGCAATTTTGCAGGTTTTCGACTGCAATAACCTTCAAAATTGAATATCCGGTTAATCAGGCCAGAATTTAACCGGATATTGAGTATGTAATGGCACCAATAATACTACTACGTACTACGTAGTACTAAGTAGTTAGACAACGTCATTTCTCACTCGTGAGAAACAACTGCAAAACCAAACTTCGAAGGACCGACCACCTGTGGGCACAGGCCGCCAGTCTGATCGGAGAAAGGACACCACATTTTCATTTGCAAGACATGGCACCATCCGAAGCGTCTCCGCTCGTCTCCGATTCTCGTCCGGCGTCCACGCTTTGGGTCCGTGCTTTGGCTGGCATCGTGGTGGGTGGCGCGGCGCTGGCCTTCTGGACCGTCATGGGCGGGGCGCCCGCTGCTGTCTTTTGCGATGTCACGCGACAGGAATCGGGCTACATCCAATTGCCGCACAAGGTGGACGACCACTACTTTTACTGGTTCTTTGAATCGCGGTCGCAGCCAGCCACGGACCCGTTGGTGCTGTGGCTCAACGGAGGCCCAGGCTCGTCGTCGTTGCTCTCGCTCTTGTCGGCCAATGGCCCGTGCACCGTCGACGCAAGCTTGAACACAGTCTTGAATCCACACTCGTGGACGAGCGAAGCCAACGTGATCTGGCTCGACCAGCCGACGGGTGTCGGATTTTCGTACTCCAACTCGCTGGACCAAGACGACGACCACAACGAAACGGACGTGGGCCGGAACGTCTATGCGTTCCTCCAAGCGTTTCTCGCGCAGCACCCCCAATTTCAAACGAATCCATTCTTCCTCACGGGCGAAAGCTTTGCGGGTCATTACATTCCCGCGTCGGCCACGTACATCCTCGCCGCCCAACAAAAACAATCTGACGACATTCCCATCAACTTGCGCGGCATTGCCATTGGCAACGGCTTCACCGACTCGATCGTCCAAGTCGGCCACGCCGTTGACATCGTCGACAACCCATACAACGTGACGCTCGTCGATCCGACCCGCGTGCCCGCGATGCGCGATGCCCAAGCGGCCGCGGTCGACCTCGTCCAGCAATGCCAAACCGACGACGCCGCGTGCGTGCCGGCGCGGGACGCGTGGCAAAACGTCGTCATCGCGCTGCTCACGGACGCCGAGCACAACGAGTACGACCTGCGCGAAGACTGCTCGGCTGCACACGCGTGCATTGACCACATGCAACACGGCGCGGCGTTTCTCAACTCGCCCGCGGTCCAGGCCAAGCTGCACGTGCGTCGGCCGTGGCACCAGTCCAACAGCCGCGTCATGGACAACTTTGGCGTCGACTTTATGAAGAATTATGTTCACCTCGTGCCGCCAATCTTGGCCGCCGGCGTCCGCGTCCTCATCTACGCTGGCGACGCCGACGCCATGTGCAACTTCCAAGGCATCGACGCGTGGACCAAAGCGCTCGCGTGGCCCCATCACATGGCCTTCAACAACGCGACCGAGACACCGTTGCAAGTGCACGGACACAGCAGCGGCGTCGTGCGCTCGAGCCACAACTTGAGCTTTGTCCGGATCTTCCACGCGGGCCATATGGTGCCCATGGACCAACCCGAGGTCTCGCTCGCGTTGATGAACCGCTTCTTTCACGACGACGCCCTCGACCATGAGTAGGCGTTCGGGTTAGGGGTTGACCGGCCACCACATTGTAATGTACTCTCGGATTCGTTTTCGTCGTTTGTGTCTCGTACAGCGTGGCGAATGTGCCTGTAGAGGACGACATGGACACTGGTGACACTTTCGCACAGTGCAACGACCACGACTAAAAAAACACGAGCCAACAGCACACACATCGTTGCCATACCAACCGATCGTTTGTTTGTCAAGGCCGGGCAAAGCAGTCATTTGCCTTTCGCTTCTGTTTACATCTGCCAACGATGGCGCGTTCTTGCACAGTGGCCGCAGGTCCAAGTCCGATGTCCTCGCTGGGGGAGCATGCCAATAGCTAGGCGAGCACTGTGTGCCATGTAGCACCAATGCAGCCCCCAGTGTACACAGCGGACGTCCAGCGATTTCAGGTGCATGTAGTGCCCTCCGCTGGCATCCTGTGGTTTCAATTGGTTCAAGGCATTGGGCAACGCGGCTTGCGGGCTGCTCGAAACCACAGTTGCCACGTAATGTCCTGTGAGAATGCCTTGTGTCAAACGATGGCGCCAACCTTTGATGGAACCACAGCGCCGTTCAACGACAGCACAACAATCCTTTACGTTTCGACCACATGTGTGTGGACTCTCATTAGACAAGTTAAAACGCCGGCTCGCTCTTGCCCTTTTCCAAGAGGAAGAGGCACTCCTCGGGGATCTCGAATTCCTCCACGAGCCAATGCGGCAAGTCGTGCTGCACGTCGCCCTGGAGCTGGATCTGCGCCTTGCCATTGTCCAATTTGTTGACGCTGGCCGAGCACGCAAACTTTTTGCCCATGCGTTTGGCCACGTCCTTGATGTCGATGCCCTTGTACTCGTCAAGGCCGGCCACGACCGTCACAAACTTTTTCTTCTGGCGCTGGAACCGTTCGACGTAGACGTTGCCGCCCGACTTGCCGTCGCTACCGCCGTCGGCAGCCTTGGCCTTCTTCTTCTTGACGCCTACTCGAAAGGAAGATGAGAGTGGAGATGAGAGAGATGTTGACTGACTCTTGGAGCCTTCCGCTTCCAACGTGATGCCTTCCACCCCCGCGGCAATCTGCGCCTCGACGTCGAGCAAGTCGGTGATCGTGCGGTTGTACTTTTGAATAAACAACGTCGGCACATGCTCGGCCAACCACGCTTTGCATTCGTGAAACATAGGCCCATATTCGCAGTACTCGGGCGGGAGGTTGTCGATGGGACAATAGAGGATCTCGCGCGCGAGCGGGTCCGCGGGACTCTTTTCTTCGTCGTCGTCGTCGCCACTCTCCTCGTCGTCGCTCTCGTCGTCGTCGTCGTCGTCGCCTTCGTCACCCGGTTCCGGCCCGTACTTCTTGACGAGCGCCTCAAACAATTGCTTCTCCTTGCCTGCGTACTTGGCGAGCGTCTTCTCGGCTTCCCCGACCTTCTCGGGGTTGTACTTTTCGTAGAACGCCCGCAGCCGCAACGTCATGGCATCCACAAACGTGATCTCTTCGTTCGCTTCGGGCTCGGGCCCGTACTTGCGCACGAGCGCGGCAAAGAGCGCGTCCTCCCGCCCCTTGTACTTCTCCATGACGCTCTCGATCTCACCCTTCTTGTCGGGATTGTATTTGCTGTAGAAGCGCTCGAGGCGCGCGCGGGTTGGCATCTTCGATTCCAAACACTGCCAAGAAATGTGTGCGCCACCAGCAAATGCAAATTGGGGGCAGCGTTACATGTAACTTGTATTAGTAGCACACACTACGGATAGTATTTAGTCCCTGACAGGAAGGAAGCCCTTATTTGGAAGGTCAACTATAATTAGCAACAGCGCACCTGCGCAAAGAGGCTGTTATTTGTAAACCTCAAACTAATTGTAGATCCGTCTACAAATAAGATACTCGGGTTGGCCCACGCAAGAAGATCGGCGTCCGCGCCAAGCGCGACTCACAGCTCGCTCCTCGCGCCGCCAATGAGACAAGAGATATGGAGCAACGGTGTCGGCAAGTCAGAGCTGCGCTTCGTCAACGACCGGACTGCTCCAAGACACGAACAGGATCGACATCGGCGGATGCTTATGCTGGAGATATGATCCTTGCTGCGATGGATAGTTCACTGTCTACTAGAGCCCTACAAAACACCGATGCCGCTTCCAAGTGCGACGTCGTCAAGCAGAACACATCGCCCCGAGCAGGCTATGCGGCGAGAAGCCGCCGTCACACATGGCGGTTGACATGGAGACGGTCTGTCGTCCATCTCCGTCCAGATTGCGACCAATCTTGTTTCGGTGTGGAACTCTGGGACATCCAACCGAAAGCACATTGCCACGTCATATTCAATCGAGGTTGAGACATTAATCGCTGTCTTCTTCGTCCTTGGCGTCCCCGCTGCCGCCGCCAAAGAGGCCCTTTAACATGGCTTGGGGATCGCCCACGGCCCCCATTTCTTCTTGCGCTTGCTTGAATTCCTCGGGGTCTACACACATATGATCATCACAAGAGAGATTGAGATCACGGACCAAGCATGCTTTCCGTCAACTTGGGCAAGAGCCACACCAAGACGATGGGGACGATGAGCCCCAAGAACGATGGGTTGCGCACGAGGTCCATCGCGCTAAATTTTTCACGGGGCTACGACGGTCGTTTGTGTGAGCGAGATGGGATGCAAAAGAGCAGTCGTATACCTGGAAGTATTGCACCTTGACGAGCGCTTCCGCGGCCAAGGGGTGCGTGACGGCGATTTTGGGCGTGCCGGGGTACTTGAATTCAAGCGCGCGGACGTCGCCCGATGCGCTGATGTCAACCTTGAACTACATCATGCTCATTAGGCGTGATGCGAGAGACAAGGGATGCAACGGACCTGGCTGAACATGTACACGGGCGAGTGGATGTCGACCGTGTAGCGACCCGCCGGAACGTCGTGAAAGATAAAGTGTCCGTCTTGCTTGGAGAGCGTCGACCGCGCGCCGCCGTCTAAGACCACTTGGAACGACGGAATCGCTCCGTCGGTCGACTCGGGCGCGGCGACGCCGGCCGGGAACGAGATTGTGCCTTCAATGTTGGCGCCACTAAAGAGAGGACATCATGTACATGCTAGGGTAAACTCTTGTGGGGATGGCGACGTACATGGCGGTGGCGACGAGGGCGGCCCAGACAAGGGCAAAGGACGCAAGCCAAGTCATGTCGTCGACTCAACGGGAGATGGAGAGCGCACACGGAGAGGTGGCGGACATCCGGATACCAATCCGGATACTATCCGGTGCATTCGATGCTGAGAGAAAGTTCTCAAAAGGAGGCCAGCAATTTGATTGGCTGAGAGATTGTATTTTGTGTCAAATTAAGGGATATACAGTATCAAAGTAAGTATCTATCTTGCAAAATTCCTAACGATCAAATATGTTGACATTTCTCTCAACATATTGACTGTGCACATTCTTCACAGCGCCTTAAATTTCCTTCTCGAACACCTTTCGCGAGTTTAATTCACGAACAAAGGATAGCGACCCTCGGACCTGCGTCGAGCTTCCTGGGCGCTGGCATCTATTCTGGGGGAACTACGTTAAAAGGTAAAAGCTCCTTCAAGTTGCACACGGGTAAACGTTTCGGCCAAGACAAAACGGGTTTAGTCGAAAAAAACGCATGGACGTTTTATTCTGCCTCCAAACGCACTTTAATGGTCGTAGACTCTGTCACTGTATAATCACTCTAAGTTCGTATTTCAAACTATCCGGATACGACATCCGACACGTACTTGAGTGAGCGCCGCATTCCTCAACCAATCACTCGCTCACTTGGGTCACCGCCAACCGCGTGCGCGAAAAGCTCAAAATAGATATTCTCATGAGCGATCACGAAGACGAGATCGCGGTGGAAGCGCCGGTCGCCCAGCAGGACAGCCGCTACTTCTCGGATGAGACGTTCGCGTCGTTGCCGTTGTCAGAGCCGACGCAGCGCGTGCTCAAGGAGATGAACTTTGTCAAGATGACCAAGATCCAATCCAAGTCGATCCGGCCGCTCTTGGGCGGCTCCGACTTGCTTGGCGCGGCCAAGACCGGCAGCGGCAAGACGTTGAGTTTCCTCATCCCGGCGGTTGAGTTGCTCTACAAGGTCAAGTTCACGGCGCGCAAGGGCACGGGGTGCATGGTGATTTCGCCGACGCGCGAGTTGGCGCTCCAGATCTACGGCGTCGTCAAGGAAATCACCAAGTACCACACGCAGACCCATGGGATTGTCATGGGTGGCGCGAACCGCCGCGCCGAGGCTGAGCGGCTCGTGAAGGGGGTCAACATTTTGATTGCGACGCCCGGCCGCCTCCTCGATCACTTGCAAAACACCAAGGGGTTCATCTACCACAACCTCCAGATCTTTGTGATCGACGAAGCTGATCGGATCTTGAGTATCGGGTTCGAGGAAGAAATGCGACAGATCATCAAGTGCATCCCCAAGACGCGCCAGACGATGCTCTTCTCGGCGACGCAGACGAAAAAGGTCGAGGACTTGATCAAGGTATCGATGCATGGCACGCCCGTCTACGTCGGCGTCGAAGACGACGCCAACACCGAGGCAACTGTCCAAACGCTCGAGCAAGGCTACGTGGTCACGCCGTCGGAGAAGCGCTTCCTCCTCCTCTTTACGTTCCTCAAGAAGAACCTGAACAAGAAAGTCATGGTCTTTTTCAGCTCGTGCAACGCCGTCAAGTTTTACGGCGAGCTGCTCAACTACATTGACGTGCCGGTGCTCGACATCCACGGCAAGCAAAAGCAAAACAAGCGCACGACGACGTTCTTTCAATTTTGCAGCGCCAAGACCGGCATCCTCCTCTGCACGGACGTGGCGGCGCGCGGCTTGGACATTCCCGCCGTGGACTGGATCATTCAATTCGACCCGCCGGATGACCCGAAGGAATACATCCATCGCGTGGGCCGGACGGCGCGCGGCGCCACGGGCTCGGGCAAAGCGCTGCTCATGCTCCTCCCCGAAGAACTCGGTTTCCTCAAGTACCTCAAGGCCGCCAAGGTTGGGCTCTCCGAGTACGATTTCCCGACCAAGAAGATTGCCCAAGTCGAATCGCAGCTCATGAAACTCGTCGAGAAGACGTACTACCTGCACAAGTCGGCCAAGGAAGCGTACCGCAGCTACCTCTTGGCCTACGCGTCGCATGGGCTCAAAAACATCTTTGACGTTGGGACGTTGGACCTGCCGGCCGTCGCCAAGTCGTTTGGGTTGACGGTCCCGCCCAAGGTGACGCTCCCCGTGAAGACCGCCGGCCAGGACGGGAAGCGGAAACGCGAAGACAAGGGACGCTTTGGCAAGAGCGGCCACCAGTTTAGCGCCGACAACCCGTACGGGAAGCGCGCCAAGAATGACTCGCGCCAATTTGCCCATTAACCATCATCGAATTAACTAGACTCTCGTATTTGATATTTGCCACGATATATTGAATGTGACGGGCTGGCCCCTCGCAAGTGTCGGCGAGTCCACGGCTGTGGTGGACAAGTTGTCATCGCGTCTCTGAGAGGGATGGACTGTCGATGGGTGCGATGTCCAAGACACGTGCCATGCTTCCTGCAGCATGATCGAACAAGAGAACAAAATATGGCTGTGTTAATAAATAAGACGAAATGTTGTCGGTCGAGTGGTTTTGCATGTGGCGGCGCGTGGAAGCTGGAGACATGTGACAAGACCAACCCATGAATCAAGACGTGATGAAATCCAGGCGCGCCGTCCAGATAACGTCGAAGGAGGCAGCCATGCGAGATCGAGTTTGCCCTTCCACGTCACTCTGAAAGAGTGGCCAAGTCGACGGACGGCGCCTTCAGCTCGTCGACGGGGAAATCGGAGTCACATGAACGGGTGGAAGCGACCCAGGCGGCGGCAGTACACAGGGTACGGACATATCTGAGGGCAAGGTGATCGAAGAAGTAGACACCAGTTTCACCACAGGACTTGATGGGTTGGATAAGTACGTCGGACGCTCGCCTTTCAACGTTGGCGAGGCCGCTTGAGTTGCTGGGTTTGGTGACGGTGACGACTGAGATGTATCGATGCGGCGGCGTTTGGTTGTTGACTGAGGGGACGCCGGTGACTCAGGTGGTGAAGACGAGGACGTGCGTCGTCGTTTGAGTGAATATTCTGGCTGAGGGGGGGTCGCGGGGTCTGGCAATGAGGGTGGTGGCGGGGTTTTGGGTGACAATTCTGGCCGAGGAGGCGACGAAGTTGCTGTACCGAGCTTGAGAAGGGTATATGACGTGCCTGAGGGGGACGTGGTGGTTCCTAATCGGACTTCCTCGGCCGCTGCAGCCCGCAGTTCCTCTTCCAAGGATCTCACGACGACGTTTATCGGTGCTGCCGGAGTCGCAGCGTCCGGAGGCAGCTCGAGGCCCGGGAGGTGGCGTACCGACTTTCGTTTCTTCTTCTTCGGTGCCCCAGGGCAGTCTCTTTCCTTCCTCACACGAGGGGGGCTCGCCTCAGGCACATGTAGGGCCTCCTTTGCGGCGGCATTCGGCGGCACGGCCTCTTCCATCTCGCAAGATTCCTCGGAACTTGGCCTTCGAAAGTTATTATCCGGAAGCGAGAAGAGCCCCAACCACAGCCGGTTTGGGTTTTTGAACGCCTGCGTTTGATTGGCTACAATTATATCAGTAAGATTGTATTGTATACAAACATCAAATATAAACACACATTGCATGTTGCAGTCGCCCACCCAAATCGTCTAGATTCAACGAATGAAGTACTTTATCGAGTGGTTTTGATACTTTAGAGGATAGCTCTGACCAGCTTTCATGCGAAATTGGAACGTTAGAGAGAGGAATGTACTTTTTCGAATGGATGTTCGACGAGTCGGTTATCGTTTCCAGCCAATGGAGGCGTCGGATCCGTGGAATTTCCACAAAGACGACGCACCAGGAGCTATAGTGAAAGCAAGTCATCCACCCATGTGGAAAGGGCAATTGGGACTGGAAAATGTACTTTAACGAATGGTTTACCACCTCCTTTTGTTAGACCTTCTCTGGGAGTACTTTCTGGCCGGTACTTTATCAAACGATATTGTGTTTGTATACAATACCAATCCCAAGTGACTCTTCAAAAAAGATCTGAAGCGACACTTGGCGCGAAAAGTACGCGATGGACACGGGCGACGTAAGTAGAGGGAGATGATGCGTCCTTCCATGGGACCTTGTACTCATGGATACCACAGAGTGAATTCAGTTCCGACGATGTCGTCCCGATCTCCAAGAACGTACGACAATACTGTTCTCATGTCCCTCACTACCTCTGCAGGCGATCGAATCGACGTTGAAGGACACGGTGTACAACCGCAAAAAAGTCAACGACTGGACGAATTCACTCGTCGCAATCGTCCTCAGTGGTCTCCAAAACATCAACAAGCCCTTCAAATATGCAGGTATGTCCCCACGCGACTTGCGCCTCTTGACGATGGACGCCCAGTCACATGTTTGATCATGCAAAAAACTGGCGCGGGGGTCACGACCGCCGCTGCGTGCTATTGGGATGCTGTCGTCGACGGTATACTATCTGCATTCATTCAAAATTGCCCACGAATGTGTAGGCCATTGCACGGTCCTGTGGGAGAACAGTACGATCCAATGCGTTGTGACTGTCTACGGCGTTGCGATCTCTCCGTCCGTGAGCAAGCATGGCGAACACTAAACCATCTATTCACCTCTCTGTTTATTCGTCGAGTTTCTTGAGCATGTCGAGACACGCTTGCGCGATGGGTCGGATCTCGGCCGGTGTCGTCGTCGCGAGCGTTTCGATCGTGGGGCCGAGTTCCAAGAGTTGGGCTTCGTACATGGCCTTCTCGCCGACGCCGATCGCATCTTCCCCCGTCGTCTCGGAGCTCAGGATGAAGTCCAAGCAATTTTGCATGGCAAAGAGGTGGCGGTGCACGAGTTCGTTGGACGTCGACTGGGCCAAGACAGCCTCGATGGTCGGGAACGGGTTCTGCGCCAAGAAGATTTTGAGCACGGCGGGGTACTGCGTGACCATGGCCAACGCGCCGGACGCGGCCCGCGCGGTCTCGAAATCCTCGGCCGCTTCGTCGAGCGACGAAAACGCAATCCAGAGCCGCATCTTGTCGGGTTGGCAAAACACCTTGTCAAGCACGTCGTCGTGGGGAAGGAGGTTGGTCAAGCATTCGGTCGCGGCGCGGCGCACGAGCGTGTGGTCCGAGAACTGCAGGTATTGGATCGCGCTCAACCCTTGGTCCGCGAGTACTCTGCGCGACATATGAGACAAATGTTTGGTGGGTGGGCCAACCTCGCTTTGGTCTCGAGTGAGACGGACGCAATGTTGGTCAGCGCCATGAGCGCCTCAAACTGCAGGAGCGCGCTGTCGTGTTTGCAGAGCGTCCGGAGCGGCTGGACCGCCGAGAGGAGTTGGGCCGAGGGAATCAAATTCGGGTTGGTCGTGATGAGGATCTTGGCGATGGCTTGTTGAGCGGCTTGCGACGCGGCGGCGCGGGGAAAGAGCGCCGCGAGGACGCCGCCTTGGACGAGTTTCCCGCGCATCTCGACGCAGTCGCTCGCGTGGAGGGCACTGCGTCATCCGTCAAAAACGCTACAACGAGATCGAAACGTACCTCTGGATGGCCATCTCGAGCACCGCCGCGCTTTTGGTCTTGAGCAACTGGACGAGGGTTTTGATGCCCGTGGGGTGGTTCAGCACAGCCACGAGCCGCGTTTGGATCTGCGCGTTGGTGTCGCCGTCGTCGAGTTCGGATTTTTGCTTGAGGGCCTTTTGGAGCTGCTCGTACTGGTCGGGCGTGAGTTCACTCGACGCCATCTTTTGTTTTTTCAGATGCGCCTCGGACGTCAGGAGGTGGTGCAGGATGTACGCGATGCCGTACAACATGTTGGACGGCGTCGTCGACGAGAGGTCCAGCAGCGGGTCCAACGCCCGCTTGTGCTGCACGAGCGTGTCCTTGACGGGCGTGTACGTGATCAAGAACGACAGCGCTTCGACGGCGCGCTCGGCGGCCGTCGCACCGACCAGCGCGGGGCGATGCGGGTCTGTCTACGCATACAAGATCAAACCCATGTGCGACACTGACAACGGACGCACCGATGTCATGCGCCCCAGGAGGTCCAAGACCGTGTCGACCATGAGATGACCCATGGGCGACTCGACGTCAAATGTCTTTTCGACGACGCTCATCTTGACCAGGGCCGCGACGGCCGTCGTCTGCAGCTTCATGTGCTTGGCATCCATGTCGGCCTGCATGATCTTGCCCAATTCGACGCGCATCTCGACGGGGATGGTCGTGACGCCGGCCTCGGAGCCCGCGACGAACGCGACAAGGTCAAGCACGAGCTCTTGGTGCGCCAGTTTGATCGTGTCGTGGGCGAGGAGGAGGGTGCTCAGGTGGGGGAAAAAGTGCGGCTGGGCTTGGATCGCGAGCCCGCCGAGCTTGGCGTTGACGAGGAAGACCGCGCAGAGGAGGACCGCGGCGGGGCTCGCGGCGGCCATGGACGTGGCTTCCATTATGGGCAAGATACAGCAGTCGGCGACGAGACGCGCGACGACGTCGTCGTTTGCTTCAAAGGCCGAGAGGACTTGGGAAAACACGAGCGCCGTGCGGGAGACCGTCGACTCCTCGAAAATATCGGCGCGCGACAGCAGCAGCGGGAAGAGACCAAGTTCATGCAAAGTGTCTTTGAACTGCGCGTGCTGGTTCAAGTCCCCGAGCAGTTCGTCCAACGCGGCCACGTGCAGCAGCGGAGACGGCGCGCGGAGGCCGTTCAAGACGGCGTTCACGAGCGCCCGGCGTAGTGGCGAAGATGACATGGATGCCGCCAATGCGCCGCAGAGACCCACAACTGCGGTTTCAAGCACGTATTTGTCGCCGTGGTCAACGATCTGCGGCGGTTCGACGAAAGTCGTAAGGATCGAGACATCTATCGCGGCGAGAACCGCGGCGGCGGCCGACGCCGACGACGCTGTTATCTTGTGCAGCACACGGACAGCCCCGGCACCCACTACACGGTCTTCGCATGTGTACACGCATTTCCACAGGAGAGATTCACCCCGCGCGGCCAAGACATCGCGGTAGACACTGGCGTCCTGGGACAGGGTAAGTATAAGACGGAGAAAGGACACGCGTCATACGGGGGCGAATTCGAGGAAGCGGAGTGCATCGAGCGATGGAGAATCTTTCAACGCTTTGAGTGCTTTGCCGACACCGGACGCATCGGCGCGCGCCTTTTCCTGCAACACACGCAGCAATTGGGCAACGGCCTTGTTGCCAGGGTTCAATTGCAGCGCTGCTTTGAGGTCCCGCGCGGACGCAGTCAATTGATCTGTCTCCATGTAGCCTTGGGCTCGGCGGAAGAGAAGCTTCTCCATGAGCGGCTCGGCGAAGTTCGGCATTGCCATGGCACGATCGCAACTGGCGACGGCGCCGGCAAAATCACGGACCTTTAGCTGACACGCCGCGATGTTACTGAGGAGGACACTCTGCATGTCGGTGGGCACATTGTTTTGTGCGAGCGCCGCTTCGTAGCTCGCCTGCGCATCGGCCCACTTCCCCTGCTTGAAGAACGTCGTCCCTTCTTCCTTCTTCTGCTCCATCTCTTTTTCAAATCTCGGTGTGGCGCCGTTGACACGTATCCGGTGACGGGACATTTTATCCGGATAATAATAATTTCGGCAGTGCTCTTCAACCCTCAATCCAAGGCAGGGCTTCCTTCAAGCAAGCGCCGTGTCTCGTCGATATTCCTCGATGACGTCCGCGTCGCCTCATGCTCCGCCCCATGAACGCGCAAGTTGGTCGCATGTGCATCTTCATACAACTGGAGCGCGCGTGCGGGCTCGCCTCGGTGTACATACGCGACGGCAAGGTTGTTGGCCGTGCGCCCTGTGGCAGGATGGTCCAGTCCGAGATGCGCCGTCTGCGCCGCCAAGCACGGTTCGAGCCACTGGACCGCCATCTCCCATGCTTGCGTTTGCACGAAGATGTGTCCGAGGAGCGACGACGCGAGCGTCGCCTCCATCACAAACGCCTCGTCTTGGCGGCGCGCGGCGACGCAAATTTCGAGGAGCGCGATCGCGGCGCCGTATTCCTCGACGTCGGCGTAGCAGTAGGCGAGTTCGTACATGGTGTCAAGCGTGTCGGCGTGTGCGGCACCGAGCGTGGCACTCTGCCACGCGAGGCATTGCCGCAGCGGTTGCTCCCAGGCGTCGCCGCCGCCGGCCGCGCGTATGCGGCAGAGGTAGAGCAGACTGCGACAGGCGGCGGCTGTCTCGCCTTGCGCTTGGAACGACTCGAACGCATGCTGGAGCCACGAGTGGGCGGCGGCATCTTGGTCGTCGTCGCAGAGGAGGACGCCGACGACGTGGGACCAAGTCGCGCGCGCGCATGCGTCCTGCGCGGCCATGGCTTGGCCTTGGACGCAACGGAGCATCCACTTGAAGAGAACGCGAAACATGATTTGATCGAGCGCGGCAAATGTGCCGACGGCGGCGTGGACGAGTGCTGTGAGGCGCGTGCGGTCGCGCGTCCGCGTCGTGAGGGCGCGCGCGGTCTTGACGCGGCCCAGCATGTCCACAAACGCGTTTGCGTGGACGCGCATGTCGGCGAGGAACGCTTTCTTTTGGGCGTGCGACATGGCGACGTCGAAGCGAAGATGCGTTTCCGCGTGCTCGTCGTCGTCGGCGGCGACGGCATCGACTGCGTCCAACGCCAAGACACTCGCGAGGTACACTTCGTAGACGCACCAGAGCCGCGTGAGTGTCAGCGGGTCGTTCCACGGGTGCACTATCATGACGACGCGCTGGATCGCGAGGAGAGACGTGCGAAAGACAGTGTCGAGGTCGTCGGTGTGGTCGCTGTGCTGGTTGACGTTGAAGACGCAAAACCAAAACGAGACATCGTCGGCCGCGAGTCCCCGCTGCGCGACGAACGCATCCAACGCATCCAGAGTCTCGAGGAAGAGGTATCCCCATGCATGGCTCACGTACCACATGGCGGGCCGAACGAATCGCGCCTCGTCGGGATCTGTTGCACGCACATGGTCGACGACCGAGCTCTCCGTGCTGCGTGTGTACGGGACCACATACTGCTTGCAGACCTGGGTCGTCGTGAGACCGTCGAGTGGATCGTTGCATCGCCGGACGAATTCGTGGAAGAACGCCAGGGTGAGTCCAAGCGGCGGCGGCGGCGGCGCACCTGGCTCAGTCGAGTTCATGTTGGTTGGAGTTGGAATGTTGGTAGTCAAGAAAAAATGTGGATTGGCTGAAAATTATCCGGATGATTGGAAAGTATATCCGGCGCCGATCAAGCGAGTATTTTTGAAAACTGGAGGCGCCAAGATGGAGAGTACGCCGCGGCGCGCCGCGGCACCGGCCGACCCAGAGAAGCCGCGCGTCCTGTGGTCGTCTGCGAAGAAGAGCAAGCGACCTGCATCCTCCAACAAAGGTGGTATGAGCGCAGACAAGGAGAACGCCAATGCGTGGAACCTCCATCAATCCAAACTGCTCGAGATTTTGCCCGAAGACGACGTCAACGACATCGAGACAGCGTTTGACGGCGAGATCAACTCGTCCAAGATTCCTCGGTGGGAGAGAAAGAAGCGTCGGAAGACAGAGGTACATCGTCGTCTCCATCTGAGATGGCATTTCATACGACTGCATTAGGTCGCCTTGACCACCGTCGACGACACGACCGGCCCAACGTCGTCGACCGACGCATACACGTCGGCCGAGCTCCTCGCATCGATTGCCCCTCCCCGCGAATATCAAATCCTGCGCCCGTGCATGCGTCCCCCGCCTCCTCCCGTCCAGGACGTGGGTGGCGGCGGCACGGCGGCCGTCTCGTCGTACTTTCGCAAAGTCTCGTCCATGTCCCGCGTCCTCTTCCACGCGACCGACGAACCGCCCCAAGACGACTTTTACCTCAACGTGCTCGCATCCCATCCGTCGCAGCCCGTGGTCGCATGCGCCACCGTCCAGCACGTCGTGCTTTACCAGCCGCAGAAGAAACTCCGTTCGATCCACGTGCCGCAACTCGGCGCCTCGGGCTACATCAGCGCGGTCGCGTGGACGTCCGCAACGCAGCTCGCGATCGGCGCCAGCGACGGCCAGATCCACCTCTACGACGCGGCGCGTGACACGTGGACCGCCCAGAGCATCGCCGACGTCCACCGAGACCGCGTCGGCTGCCTCGCCTCGTCCGCCGCGCATGGACTCAGCTCGGGAAGCCGGGACGCAGTCTTGGCGCACCATGACCTCCGTCTCCGACAACCGACGGTTGGGACGGCCGCCCGCGGGTACCACTCGCAGGAAATCTGTGGCTTGGCGTACAAGCCCAACGGCGGCGGCGCGGTGCTCGCGTCCGGCGGCAACGACAACCTCGTCAACCTCTGGGACATGCGAAAAGGTGTACTAGACTCTCGTCGTGTGGCGTGCTGATTGAATGTAGGCACGGCGCCGCCGCTCTTTCAACTGACGGACCACCTCGCCGCCGTGAAAGCGCTCGCGTGGTGTCCATGGGATGCATCCCTCCTCGCAACCGGCGGCGGGACTGCCGACAAATGCATCAAGTGCTGGAACACCGATTCTGGTCGTCTCCTCCACTCGACGACGACGCACGCGCAGGTCTCGGCGCTCGTGTGGGCGTCCGAGTACAAGGAATTGCTGAGCGCGCATGGATTCGAGTCGCCCGCGATGACGTTGTGGAGCTACCCGAGCATGCATCGCATCAAATCGTTCGCGACGCGCTCGGGTACTATGATGAGACGAGTTTGATGGTGACCGCTGGGCGTAGGTCGAATCCTCGGGGTCGTTGCGAACGGTCCCCATGTCGTCTCGTGGAGCTCGGACGGCGCGCTGCGGCAATGGGATGTATTTGTCCCTCCCACGAAGGCTGCGTCGACACCGCTGCCACCGCGGCTCAACGACGAGAACGCGGGCGTCGCGGCACCACGACGCGCCTTCCGCATGTAGTGTTGAATCAACCATGATCTCAAGACGTGTGTCGAGACAGATGGACGCTGCATACCGTCGACTTGTCAACGTGGGGTTCATCTTCACTCCCCCGAGGACGATCGACACACATGGTCGTTTACGCGCAATCTGCTGGGCGCTTGAAATTTGAAACTGTCGACTTCGTTTTTCGAATGACGCGTCCAGTTGAACCCCCAGGCATCGAATTCGGCGGCATATAAGCGCGCTTTTACTAGATCCTTCGGTGTTTTAACGTCACGTTTTTCTTTTTCTCTCCCCTTCGCGACGCTGATTGGCTGATTTATTCCGCTTGACGCCTTTTCCATGTAGGAGTCTGGCGCACTGTCGTCGCCATGAGCTCCACTTGGTCCATTCCTCGGCCTTCCTTCGTGTGAGTACCATGAGCTTCTTGTCGCGGTCGTTCCTAGACTGCAGCTTCGATCAGCTTCTCGCGCTGCGCGCGACGGGGCGCTACCTCTTTGCGTCGCTCGCCGCCAACATGCTCCTCCAAGCAGCCTTCCTCTCGTACAAACTCATGGAGACCGTGCACTCGAGCGACGAATGGAGCGACGTGGCGTTTGTCGTCCTCGTGGTTTGCTACACGGCATGGATCGCCATCTCCGCGACCGGTGGCTTCCTCGGTCTCTACTCGGCGCACAAGTACGACACGCGCGCCGCCGTCTGGTGCCTCTACGCATGGGTCCTCCTTGTCGCGTTCCAAGTCGTGGAAGCGATCGTCGCGGTTTATGTGATCATCCCCGAAGCGCATTACCCCGCCGACGCTGTGAACTCGCTCATGTGGAACACCGTCTCCCTCCTTGCGATTGAAGTCCTCTTCATCGTGTTCATTTATGGTTACATCCAGCTCCTCGAGCTCTGCGAACCTGCCAAGCGGTGGATTCAACAAGGCATGGAAGACGTGAGCTTGATGGCGGCTGCCGAGGCGCTCACTTCCCCTTCCATCACCGCGCACAACGTCAAGAGCTACGGCACGGACTCGCAGTCGATCACCATCTAATGCCCATAACTATGCTCCATCCTTTTCACCTTTTTCAGTTTCCAAAGCAAAAACGCATACTGACTCGAGTGACAGGGAATTGTAAAAAATTCAATTTATGAACCATCCTTTTCACCTTCCGATTTGTATTTCTAAAATCCCATTTCATGAGTCAAGCCTATATAGCCAATCAAATCACAAGGTCACAATCGAAGAATTTTGATTGGTCTATACATTATGATCTGTCCAATCAAAATGGGCACACATAGATTTCTTTTTCTGGCAATTTAACAGATGCCCACAACATCGTCACTGGACTGTCGCCGCAACTTCCAATTTCGAAACGTTCGACGGATCCGAACGGACGCCGCATGGGTTCATTGAGCAAGTCAACTCTTCCTTGCATCATGCCGCCATCTCTCTCTTCCTTCTCGCTCACGGCGTCCGTGGACGCGCACTTGACCGCCGCCGCGCCCGAGACGCTCCGCTCGTACCGCGCCATCGGCCGCTTCCTCCTCGCCACGCTCGCGACCAATATGCTCGTCCAGACACTCATCGTCGGCTGGCAAGTCGCAACGACCGTGGACGCATCCGCCGCGCAGCCTTGGTACCTCGTTCTCGCGGGCTGTCACTCGGCGTGGGTTGCTGTCTCGTTTGCTGGCGGCCTCTGTGGCCTCTACTCGAGCTACTACCTCCATGTCGAATCGGCCAAGGTCTGTCTTGCTGCGTGGATCGTCCTTGTGTTTATCCAATGTTGCCAATGGGTCGCGCTCTACGGGATGCTGGCGTCCCAAGGCATGTACTGGTCGGACATTGGTCAAACGCTCGCGTGGGAATCGATCATCCTCGTCCTCATCGAGTGTATCTTTGCCGTGTTTGTGTTGGGGTACATTTTGGTCTTGCGCGGCGTCGCGCGGCTGGACGCCCAAGGCGAAGGCATTTGCCTCGTCGAGATTGCCTCGTGCACAGTGGCGGCAGCGCCAACCTACGGCTCGACGACAAGTCGAAGCGAGATTGTCTGAGGACGACTCGAATGAGTGTCTTAATGCCCCACACGTACATTATATATATATATATATGCGTTGCCGTTTATGGGATTGCAAGCGGTCCATCGATCATGTTTTAGAAGACCGTCGTTTCCCTGGTTCCATCGCACTAGAGGGCCATTCCTTGCCACACTGACAGAGCACCCAGCCACAAAGAATACACAGGGCATGGAAGCAACCACACCATTGTTAGAAAGCTCGTATTGGTCTACACAACGATAGACACCAACCTTGAGAGCGACGACAGAGCAACCTGCTACAAAATCACATCCACCGGAGCGGAGGTTGAGTGTACAAACTTGGGCAGCCTTGGTGAAGAGTGTGATGGACGATGCATGGCCTGCCTTACAAGACCAATCCAAGTGGACTATATTGTTGTAACGTTGCGTGTGTATGTTGACTATCCGTCGGGAGCATCCAGTCGTTGTGTTGTTCATGCAGCAGCGTGGTGCGTCCGGCCTACTCTCTTGCCTTGTAGACACGAGATGGCCCCACAAAGGTAGCGAGTGTTGAGCAACAACGACTAGATTTCCAGGGATCCGACTAGACACTACAGGGTGGAACGAGTGGGTGGTTCTCGCGGGGTCTGGTGACGCACGCCAGCCGACTAAATTGAAGCAGATTGAGAACGATCAAGTTGGCGACGCAGACGACCGCCGACGCGTTTGTGAGTACGAGACGGCGGCGGGATGCCATCGATGTGGCCACGATAGCGAGCGACAAGAAGCCAACGCATGCGCTTTCGACGACAATGTAGACAAGGGGAGACGTCTGCAGCGCGGCCAGCTTGGTTGCGACCGCCGCCAGCATCACGAGGAGAAACGTGGCGACGAGGCACGTGTCGGTCGGTCCAAGTCCCGTCAGAGATGGGCTCGTGACAAGGACTCCGACGGCCGTCGAGGCGTGGAAGGCTTGGAATAGTGCTTGCATACTCGATGCGATGGAAATGAAGGATACGATTGGTCGTGATCCGGCGGCGGCGAATAATCCGACGGTGGGGAATGAAGGGTAGTAGTAGCCTTGGTGTCAAGACAAGGGAGATCCAAAGGAGCAAAGGAAGGCAAGAGGGCTGGGCGACGACGAGTCAAGGAGTGTAGCCGACACGACCCCAGCGAGCTCGATGATTGACTTTGATGCAGTGGGTCGTGTCCCGTCGTTTCATTGGTTGAAAAATGAAACGACTCGGTTGAAGCAGCCAATGAAAACGAACGAACCAGCGAGCCAATGGTTCAGGCCAGTCCAAAGCGCTTTTCAGGGTTATGAATCGCACATTGCGATGCAATTGAACTCGTGTCTTCGGTTTTCCATACGCGCGTGTGACAAACTATGAAGTCCACCCAATCGAAGGGTTCGCCGGTACTCTTCGCACAATCTAAAGGCAAGAGGGGCCCACGGAATCGCGCTGGGCGACTCAAGCGCCAATCAGTGACCCAGGGAAGTGTCATTAACAATTGGAACTCCAAGGAGGGGCGCGCGCCTACTGTGACAGCCCCAGACACGATCTGTCCCACAGGTGCCAACTTGCACCAACTGGATTAAACCACCAACACTCCATACAAAGTCCAGCACTCTGACGGCATCGGATTGGCCAGCACGCGAAACCACCACAGAAAAGCCATCCGAAACCGTTTACTACAAATTGGACACGACGGACATGACGAGAAACATTTGAAAAATTCCCAAAATTCAACAATTCATTGCCCATATGAAGGCTACGGACCAAACACTCCGGTGCACCAATTCGTTATCATTATCAATTTCATCATCATGGCATCAAGTCCATCTTCAGCTTTGGTCTACGCAGTCATGACCATCCTGGCCCTCCAAGCCACGGTTGCTTCTGCAGCCAACATCACCATCAACGGCAACAGTGCCTTTGACAACCAAGTCAACAAGATCCTCCACTGGGACGGCACGCGCGAATCCCTCGGTGTCGGTCCTGACATCATCGCCGGTGTTGCTATCGCCGTTGGCCTCGTCCTCGTCTTCCTCGGCTACAAACTCATCCGCCCGGCCATGTTCATTTCGGCCTTTGCCGTCGGTGCTGTGCTGAGCTTTGTCATCTTTGAAAACGCCTTCCGCGACAAGTCATACGTCGACACGGCGTGCTGGATCGCATTCGCTGTCGGTGGCCTCCTCCTCGGTGCATTGGTCGTCTGTCTGTACCCAGTCGGCGTCTTCTTGCTGGGGGCGTTTGCTGGCTTGCTCCTCGCGACCCAGTTGCAGACATCCTTTGGCTATGCCATCGCGCCGGCCCATGAGAATATCGTCTTCATCGTCCTCCTCGTCGTCTGCGGTTTGCTCTGCGGTGCGTTGGCCCTGTGGATCGAGCGGCCGTTCTTCATCGTCGCCACGTCTTGGTCTGGTGCGATTGCCGCGGTGTGGGGTATCGGCTATTTTGCCGGCGGGTACCCGAACGCAGCCAATTTGCAAAAGCACATGAGTGGTGACAAGTGGGTTTATGACGTGCCGAATGCGTGGTGGGGCTACTTGGCCGGCACGGTCGTCTTGGCGTTGATTGGCATGTGGGTTCAATTCCGCAATACCCCACAACCGCAACCTCAAGCGGTCGTGGGGCAACCCGTGACGTACGTGGCCGTGTCGACGCCTGTGAAAGGCAACCCCATCCGCCATGTGTAGACAGACGTTGCAACGGCACACATTTTTATGATAGTTATATGCAAAGCAACTCAATATATTTAAGATTGGGTGATCAATTGTCTGTTTGTCTCGATGGTTGTCGCTGGGACAAGTGAGGGCTATGGCATTTGATCAATGTGGTAAGTGTCAAGCATGAAGGGGTGTCGATTTCAGTGTTGGAGGAATTGAACCCAACGACAAAGACGAAAACGTGTTGTTCAATTCCAAATACGAACATTTCAAGTTCAAGGCTCCGAGGTAAGGGGCAATTTAACAATATTCCACGGATGATGCAACCAAAGGAACGGCCCAAACCGTCTTGAACCTTTTGGGGTGGTTGTAGACGACTCGACGTGGCCATCGCGTCAATCTTTCATGTTCATCACATTATTTCCCAGCGTGGGTTGTGTTAAATAGGATTGTATTCCATTAGACAGACGTATAACATGAAGTCGTGGCAGGGACAGGTCGCACGAGTCCATCCTCTCGTCCTACTTCGGTGGGTTTGGCGCCTTCGCCCTCGTGTCGACTGGCCACAAGAGTCAAGAGCGTCGTTTGGATCACAACACCGACGGCCAACACAAACACACTCAGAAAAAGCCACGGCGAATTGGGTTCGCCATCAAACAACGTCGTGGCGACGGCGACTAGCGCAGCCGTCCAGAGGACGAGGAGCGTGCCTTCGACTGCGCACGTGACGCGCCGAGATGGAGTCCACACACGACGCTGCGTCACAACGACCAATGTCGCGACGGACACGAGCGAGACGAAGGACGAGACAAACAATGAAAACAAAAAGACTCGGGCGCCGACGCGGGCCAGCGCCGCGCAGGTCAGGACTGCCAAGATGGCCGAGAGGCTTTGGGCCGAACGAAGGACAAGCTGCAGCCCATGCGCGGCCGTGGTCGAGGTGGTCTCCATGGCCAAACCAGGAAAGCGAAAGTGATATAGAAGGGATCGGATTATTCACGACAGATATGTCGGTCGATTGTGTGTCCAACGGCCGCAACGCAGGCGCGACCAAGCAGGTTGTACTGCCTTTTAAAAGTGTTAAACCACGAGCCTAATGCCGTCAACGTAGGGTGTAAAAGCCTGAAGGCGATCCAACTCGAGCTTCATTTTGGAGAGTAAATTAACATATTGTCCAACTTGCTGTCCAAACGTGGTTGATACATTCGCAGGGACCAACACTCTTGTAGACCATCACTTTCCAACCGTCCGATTGGCCCAGAGAATCCGAGCCAAACAAGACGGGCCGCAGTCCAAAGATACCGTCCAATGCTTCTTCTTGCACCAACCCGCTAACGTTCATTTTACCTTTGCCATCCACCTCAGCATGTCTCGTGCCATGTTTATCAAAGCATGGCTCCTTCTCATGACGCTCTTCTTGACGCCCACCGCCGGCAACCTCACGATCAACGGCAACAGTGCCTTTGACAACCAAATCAACAAGATACTTCACTGGGACGGCACGCGCGAATCCCTTGGCGTTGGTCCTGACATTGTCGCGGGTGTGTCCATCGCCGTCGGCCTCGCCCTCGTCTTATGCGGCTACAAACTCATCCGGCCAGCCATGTTCATCTCTGGCTTTGCCGTCGGCTCGATCGTGTGTTTTGTCCTGTTTGAGCGCGCGTTCCGTGACAAGTCGTACGTGGCGACGGCGTGCTGGGTCGCGTTTGCCGTCGGTGGCCTCCTCCTCGGGGCGCTGGTTGTCGTTCTGTACCCTGTCGGGGTCTTCTTGGTCGGGGCCTTTGCGGGCTTGCTCCTCGCGACCCAATTCCAAACATCATTTGGCTATGCCATCTCCAAGAGCCATCCCGAGGTCGTCTTTGTCGTGCTCCTCGTCCTCTGTGGCGTCGTTGGCGGCGCCCTCGCCGTGAAAATCGAACGGCCATTTTTGATCGTCGCGACCGCGTGGGCTGGCGCCGTCGCCACTGCGTGGGGCATTGGCTACTTTGCCGGCGGGTACCCCAATGCTGGCAGCTTGCCACGTCATGTTGATGGCACAACGTACATTCCCGGCGCGTGGTGGGGCTACCTTGGCGGCCAAGTCGCGGTGGCAATGCTTGGCATGGCGCTGCAATTCCGCCAGAGTCCGCCGCCAGAAGGCCAAGATGAAGACCACAAACACCACTTGGTTGTGGGGCAACAACCCGTGACGTATGTGGCCGCCGCGACGCCGCCCGCCAAAGGCAACCCAGTTCGGTATGTCTAAGCGGCGCACGACCAGCGTGGCAGCTATTTAACAACGCACGCGATACATTTTGACAGTGTCTCTCGGTTGTTGGACGATGTAGACCAAGCCTTAATCGAGTTGTGGAAGATAATGCGTCGTCGAGTGTCTATTCCTTGTTGTGGTACCACCCATGGCTTCTGTGTCCCAAATTCTCTGTACTTGTTGGCACAAACGGGAGTCGTCAACATTGTATGGTTGGTTGTCTTGGATGTTGGGATGACGTCCTCCCCGGTTCGCAGTTGACACGCGTCCCAGCAAAGAAAGGGCGATCGAGTCAGTGTACCACCGTAGTTATATCCAAAGCATGGTCGATCGATCCCATAAAGATAAACTGTGTCCCATAAAGATAGACTGCGCCACAACCACTCGTCAACCCACTCGTTGATCGTCTCGTGGTAGACGAGACCCATCGAGTCGAGACCCTTTCAAGCGACGAGACGAGTGGATCGGCCAGCCGGCCTCATGGACCAATACGTGGGCTGTTGTACTTTGTCATTGTGTTCAAGCGAGGGAATGCACCTCGCTAACTCATTCGTTGCCGACAGCATGCACACCAAGAGACCCACGGCACCCAAAACGACCTTTTATCGCAATCTTGTCTCTGCATCTATGCATCTACTTGGACGACAGATTCGCGTCACCCAAGACTGGAATCGAACCTGTGACCGGGAGACCAGAGAACACAGCGCGTCGTACGTCTGTTCTATTGAATCTGTTTTAAGCTGGTTCTATAAAACTCAATCCTCCAAGGCTAGAAATCGCATATAACTCAAGCTCGTGCTGACATCGTCGCCGCCGGTCGTCGCAATCTCAAACGGCGGCAGCGCAACGGCGTGCCCAAAGCAAGGACCGTCCACGACCATCGTGTGGTACTCGCCATTCTCGCCGCACATGTCGATGGCCGTGCCGTCCGCCGCGCGGACATGACCGAGGCGGTCGATGGCGTCGGCGTCAATGGCGCAGCCCAGCCAATCGGACACGGGCGAGAACATCGCTGTCTTGACGCACGAAAAAACAACACGGAGCTGTCGCCGAAGCAACGTCGCCAGCAGCTCGTCGCGCGCGCGCTGCCAGAGAGGAAAGACCGCCGTGAGACCAGCGACGGCCGCGCATCGCGCCTCGATGAAGTTGATCGTGGACGTCCCGATAAAGTCGATGTCCCCCGTCACAATGTGCGTGACATGGAGTTCGTCGCGCAGCGCTTGCAAGTGCCGCTCGTAGCTCTCGGCATACGGCGCCGCGACTGTCTTGATGAGATGGGGGCGCCCGACGGCGGCCGCTTGTTGTTGCATGAGCGGCAGAGGATGGGCTTTGAAACTTGGGTTCTCTGGAGCAAACGTGACAAGGTATCGCACGTCGTATCCTTGGTCGATGGCATCCATCATCGCCATCACCGAGTCCTTGCCGCCCGTCCAGAGTACCGCAGCGATCATCTCTGAAGCCAGGAAATGTGAAATGCCTCACAATATATTTTAGCTTCAAGTAATGTAATGAAATTAATAATATATGATCAAATGGCCGAGCGGTCTAAGGCGCCAGTTTAAGGCACTGGTCTGAAAGGGCGTGGGTTCGAATCCCACATTGGTCATTCTTTTTACCAAATATTTAGGAAATGGTGAAACGCATTTTGGACATTCGAAATCAGTGACTTGATTTTTTTTAACGAGCGGTTGCGCTCCCGTCAGTCATATCGTTTTAGGAAGTGACACCTGACAGACCTGTTGGAGAATACTCCCCTTGATAGGCTCGATAGGAATCCAGTACGAGCGAACCCAGTGTTGGGGTATGCCACGATCTCGTTGTCGCAAAGAGCTGGAGGCAGGGCTGGAGGAGCTGTCATGGGCCCGGTTGATGTATGTGTACTTGTTGAAGGTATTGTCAATCGTGGGTCTTTATTCACATATGTCAATTGTCGTACTACGCAGTCGACGCATCCCACCCACTGACACAAGCGCGTTGTTGTGACATTCCTCGAGAACATAACGTTTCGTATATGAATAATTCATTTATTTTTGAAGATTTTTCGACAAATATTCACCGTTGAGCAAGAATACTGCTTCGAAGTACTTCGAAGTACATGTACCTCGAAGTACAAAATATTGATCCAATTTAGAAAATATTCTATTTATTCCTAGGCATCCGGATACTTGTTTTTTCGGAATCCCAAACGTTCGACGTTGAGGCAGTGTGAAATTTTCACCCACGCTTGCCGTTGCCACTTGTAGTTCCACAAAAGATCTTGCCGCCCAAATGCCGTCGCACCCGCCTCGCGATGTCGTCCTCGCGCTCCGTGAAGGCGGCCGCTACATCCTCGCGGCGCTCGCACTCCTCATGCTCTGGCAAGCCGTCTCGATCGGACTCCGCGTCACCGACACGATCTGCAACGACGCCGAGCGCGCGCACTGGAGCGACAGCGCGGTCTTTGCGCTCGTCGCGTGCTACATTGGATGGATCGTCGTCACGTCCCTCGGTGGTCTCTGTGGCCTCTACTCGAGCGCGTACTACGACATCCCGACGGCGGGGTGGTGTCTGCGGTCGTGGTGGCTCCTCATCCTCTTTCAGCTCACGGAAGGCGCGGTGCTCTTTGGGGTGCTCTGCCAAGCACCGTGCTCGGCCGAGAAGCTCTGGCCCGTCTTTGGATGGAAGACCCTCGCTTTGCTGGGCACGCAAGGCTTCTTCATCGTGTACATCTACATGTACATGCACATATTGCAGCTCGCGGTCGACACGGAACTCAAAGCGGCCACCATCCTCCTCGTGGCGGCGTCGGCCAAGCTTCGCCGCGCCTACGGGACATCGACGCCCGAAGTAGACGTCGCATAGGACCAACGACGACGGGGTTGCGTGTTGATTATATTTAAGCGACCACGACACATTTAATTGCTTGTCGACATCAACGGGAGGCGCTCGCCGTCGGTGCTTGTCGCGGCCGCGCGCTTTTGCATGCTGAGAATGACGAGCGTGATGAGGACCCCGCAGAGGCCGCCAACGACAAAGCCGCTCGTGACCATCCACGACGAGTTGCTCGAGTCTTGGTTGACAATGGGCGACGCGCCGCCGGCGCCGACACCCACCGTAATGCCCGTGATGGACGAAATCTCGGCCGGGATTGCATTCTCTTCGCCGTCGACGCCGATCGAGATCAAATGGGCGGCGCCGCCGAAATCGCACGTCGCACCCTTTTCACGCTCCAAGTGCCAGTACGCGTTGAACGCATAGTTGCAGCGCTCGACCAACGTCGGGTATGTGTCGTTAATGTTCTTGCAGTCGACGCCGGGGCTGTTACACGCGTACGCGAGCCCATTGAGCAATTCAAAGTCCTTGACACCATCCTTGGCTCGGCATTCGAACGCACCCTTGTCTTCGGCAATGCACGCATTGTCCACCTCGTCAGGGTCGTACTTGCTCACGTTCTTGGGGAAGACGCCGGCACGGGCGAGCGCCAAAAAGTTCCACGTAAAGTCGATTTCGGTCTTGAAGTTCCAGAAGTACCAACCGTGGCCGACCTGGTACCCGTTGAGCTTCTTGCGCGCGAGCTTCGTGACCCACTCGACGTACGTCATGGACGGGAAAGAGTCGTTCTTGTTGGACGGGCACAACCCAAACGACGGGCCCGAGGTCCCCGTGCCATACGGCCCTTGGATCGGCTTGTTCACATCGAGGGGCGTGCCGGGGAAACCATAGCCCAAATACGTACTCTCGATCGGGCATTCTTGCATCGTGCACTGCACCTTGGGGAAACCAGGCAAATTGTCGTTAAAACCGTTGAGCCACATGGCGCAATTGTCCGTCGCGAGCGACCATTCGCCGACAATGACAGGCATGAGCGCGTTTTCCATGCTCGAGATAGTGTACTTTTGCTGGCACGCGTTCGAGCCGTAGTCTTCGGCGGTCGATGGATTCATCCACGCTTGGTAAATGTGCGTGTCGAGGGCAATGTCGGGGCATCCCTTCATAAAATCTTGCCAATAGTTGAGACCAAAGCGGAACGAATCGTGCACGACAAACTTCCAGTGGGGGGCGAGGTTCTTCACACGCTTGTACGACTCCCAGTAAAAATCCTTGAGAACCTCAATGGGAGTGAGTTCCCAAGGTTCGTTGACGGGTTGCAGACCCAAGATCACAGGGTTGTTCGAGTATCGCTTTACGATGCGGCTCACAACTTCAAGCGATTGGTTTAAGTTGGTGTAGTTGATGGACGAGTAGTTGTGGTTGATTGGGTCAAAAGTACCAGCCCATTCGGCGTAACGGATGGGCCAATGCTCAAACGTCGTGGTGCCAACGGGTTGGGTGCTCGCCAAGGACGTCCACTTGACTTGATGCGCCTTGCCCGAGTTGTCAAAGCCGTTTTGACTGCCAATGTGGCCGTGGATATCAATCAACGCATTGATGTTGTACTTCTTCAGCAACCCCAAGACGCGGTCCAATTGTTCAATCGAACCGTCCGTGCAGCCAACGTAAGGCCCATACGGCACAAACATCCAATCACCGACGGGGATACGCACAGAGTTGATCCCGTACGACGCAAGTTCGGCAATGTCTTTTTCAGTCACCCAATTGTTCCAGTGGATGCGCAATTGACGGTTTGCTTCGGCAGATCCGAGGGCAGAGCAAAAAGTGTACTGATCCATGCCCGTCTTTTCTGGGGCCTTGTCACCAAAACGCTCTTGCGTGCCCAAAAATTGATAGAAGAGCGTGGGCGCGATCCACGGTTCCAACACCAACCACCCACCAAGGTTCACGCCGCGCACTTGCATGTTAAAGGGTGTCGAGTGGATATCTTGGGAGCACGTTTGCGAGTCGTCGTGCGCAATGAAATCTTTAAATTGGATGGGGGTGCTGCTGCCTTTGGTGAAGACAGGGGTGGGAGTCGTCGTTGGCGCGGGGGCCGGGGTCTTGGACGGGGGATTGCCGGCGGCGACGACCGCCGCGAACAACGGTGCAAGAGCGCCAAATGCCTTCATTGAGATCTCGGAAATCCACAAATGACTGGGAAGAGCAGCACAGATCCAAGCTAGCGAGGATTCGAATTCGGTATCCGGATGATCCACAAGATTTTTTTGCATGTGCATCTGTGCATTTTAACGTGCCAGAACAATTACCTTGCATTTAGTATGGAATTGAAATAAACACTTGGTCGAGGGGTATTTTTTTATTCGGGCCGCTGGCCCTAGCCCTGATAGGGTGGATCTCTCTTATCCGGATGACCGTTTTTTTAATTCTTCGCAGGATCGCATACACCCATAGAAACCTTCATAATAAAGCCCAAGACGGCTTTCTATTTTTTCACGTCCGTCTATTTTTTCACGCACAACATCGTCTTGACGAGATCTTCTGTCGACGAATGCGGGACTGCAGCAGTCCTTTCTCCTCGGCGAAGATGGGAGATCCGTAGACGTCGTCGTGTGTTCGCCTCGAGGCTTCAAGCACGCCAGGTGCGTCGCAACGCATATCATCCACGTGACAGACCCAGCGGAGACACACGACGCCGCCGTGTGCACTGTCGCGGGGAAACGTGGGGTTCTGAAGCAACGTCGTCGCATCGGGTGATCCGTGCCGGCCTTTTTGAGGACGATGCACGCACAGCATTCTGTGTCCACGCAGCCAGCGCGAGCGGCGTGGCGAGGGCGGTGCGGTGTCGGAGGCACCACCACGGCCTCAGAGGTGCACCACCTGAGTCCAACCCCAATTTTAAATGAATTTTAAATTGATAGGTTCTGAAACGTGGGGTTCCGCGTGTGTTTGAAATCCAATTTCGAGCAACTCTTGGCCTTAATACTTTGTTTCCAACGTTTATGGCGAAGGAATCTGGGTCAAGCGTGACACTGCTGGTTTCAAACATTTCAAATGCAGGGATGTTTTTTATTTCATTTCGTCGTTGAACTTGCACTTGAAGTCCAACGACCCCCAACAACAAACACCACAGGCCAGCGTTGTTGGACTGGTTGTGCAACTCAAAAGAACGCCAACAAGGTGGTGGGAGACGACGATGTCCGACAGGGTGTTCGGTGACGTCGCTTGACGAGAACGAACCAACGACCCAACTTCAACTTGACGTTCTGTGGTTGGCATTACGATGCATTGCTCACAAAGGAAGTTCCCTGTCTCCATCGCATCGTCTGAAACGAACCGCACAAGTGCCAAGAGCTAATGCACAGACGGCTTCAAAGGAGTGGTTGCCAGTTTCGATTGACAGCCACCATCGCATATGCCAGCACAATGACAATTTGCCCTTGCGAGCTCCGCAATGATTCAGCTCAAAACATCCTCGTGCCAACGGCCTTGACTGATTGCTCTTGACATGCATGCTGTTTTTTCTGTCGGAAAGAAGTTGAAGGAATGCACTAGAGATTCACCACAGCCCAAACCATGCTCTCGTTGGCACATGCGTGGATGGTTTGTGTTGCATTGCCTCTTGGTGTGTTGTGTCCTGGGATGACCAACGTCGTCGCATCAACCTCCAAAACACCTCCATTGTGCATGTACGAAACATACACAGTGCGTTCCATGCTACATTCGCATGTACTTGTATCGAATGAAATCGAATTCGTTTTCAACGTCCGAGTCGCTGGCATGCTCGTGTCCAGTCCATCGTTCAAGTCTGAACAGATGCAGTCGTATCAGCTCTCACTTGTTAAATAATACACGAGGCTATTATAATACTACGCCACACTCGTGTCGGATCGATTGCTCTCGACTGGGTGCCACGATGGACTCCAACACACATCGTCGTCTTCGCCCACCACCACGCAAGTGGCCTTGAGCGCCGCTGCTTGATGTCGTGGTCGTTGGGCATGGCGCTGAGCCAGCACTCCCGCACTCGCCAAGAGGATAGTGGCAGCCAAGTAGCCCCACCACGCTGGTGCGACGGGTTGTGAGGTCCGATCCCCCACGAGGAGCTTGTGCAGCGTGACGACGGCCGTGGGGTACCCACCGAGGAGCTGGCCGACGCCGTAGATGGCAAGGATTGCGCCGGCGCAAGCAGTCGCGGGCGTGTCAAAGGCGGCAGTGCGGGCGAGAGCCAGCGCCGTGGCGGCCGCTCCACAAACGATCACGAGCACGACAAAGACGACGTCCGTATTGGCCGGGGCGATGACGTAACCAAGTGACGCTTGGAATTGACTGGCCACGAGCGCGCCAGTGAAAAGGCCCAAGAATGAGACGCCGAGTCGGTGGACGCAGCCGGCCGCGACGGCGAACGTGGCACCCCCGAGCGCAAACGCAAGCCAGTGCGACGTGGTCGATGACGAAGGCGCGTCACTGCGCGAGTCGTCGACGACGACGTAGCCGAGGACCGCGCCGAGGGCAAAGCCAGAGAGGATCGTGGCCGGGCGAACGAGGCGGTGGCCGAGAAAGGCCAGGGAAAAGCCAACGCACATCGCAACGACGCCAGTGAGTGACCGAGGAAGTGGCGCGTGGGGATGGAGTTGCATGGCGAGGACGAGGGCGAGGACGAGCCACGTCGACGTCAAGAGCGGGGCGATGCATTTGTTTGGTCGCATGCTGAAGAATGAAAAGTGGCGGCGAGATTGCCGCCGGCACCCAAAGGTCATTCTCCTGGGATTTGGGAGGCGGATAATTATCTTAAATGAGTACCATTTATTGGTTTTAAGTTCTGTGAGATTGTGTGCGTCGGCCCTGAGACAGAAAACGAAAATCAGATAGATGAATCCTTTGCAAGACATGGATCAAAAATGGTTGTGAGAACTTAATTGGGAACGAGTCGACCCCGAGCGACACTGACAGTCCATGCCTGTTTCAACTATCTTGTCGAACAAACAACAGAGTACTTATATGAGGTAAAAATTGCCATGAGACACGTCCGCCGTTGCCGTTGGTTTCGCGCACGCGTTTCGCGCACGTGGTTGCTCCCATTTATTTTCCTTGGCGCGTGAAAATACTGCGGTGATCCACAAAACCTTCTCGATGCCCCAAGTGGTCCTTTGTGTATTGCCATGTACACGAGGGTTCCGCCCTTGGTTGACGACGAATGCAAAGAAAATTGTGCAATCAATTCGTCCAAGTTCTAGTTGCACCTACCTCGCTGCTGCTTGACCAGGCGCCGTGGATTGGGGCCGGTTTGATTTGAAAAAGGTTGACGGAGAGGATTTGACCAAAGGAACCATAGCTGAGACACCTGTGTAGACCAGACAAATCAAACTTGGAGTGATTGTCGTTCTGGAGTCAAATTTTATTGACAAATGCAAGCGTGTGCTTTGATTACCAAGACCACTTTCACCGGCAAATATTTGCTCCATGGAGGCTCGCCTCTCTGCCATTTCGCTACACTCTCTTGCAAACGGGGCGGAAGAATATTCAAACGTACGATTCAGCAGCAATGTTTGTAGATCAGCATCAAGCACTTCATAAATGACAATTTACCGTAAAGCACACAATAACTCACCAGACTTTTTTTTGCTGTTAGGTCTATTTTGATATTTTTCCGGATAAAATTTGGAATATAATTTATATTTCTAATTTTACATATTATTATACTTGATATTTGTATAGTTCATTACATTTATTTACCCTTGTCTGGTTGCGATTGAGTGGTACAATTGGTGAGTTATTGTGTGCTTTACGGTAAATTGTCATTTGATTTGTGCGGTGAGTTATTGTGTGCTCTATGGTACGTGGTCAAATAGTACCTTCCAAGTTCCAAGGTATGCATAGAACAGTAAAGCTCAGAATAACTAACCACTCAAAACTACTCACCAGTGACCCCTAAACTCACAATAACTCACCAATAGTACCACTCTGGGTCAAAGTGTGCCCACCAAAATGGTTTGCGTAATTAAATCAATTATGTTTCCTTACAAATTCTAAGTATAATATATTTATTTTAATTCATTAAACTAATACCGTATTTTATCCGGAAATATTTCAAAATAACTCACCACTGTTGAAAAATGTCTCGCCACCAGAGCTGAAATTGCCTGGTTAGTTATTTTAAGCTTTATGGTATGTGTATGGATGTCAAAATACTGCACTGTTGAAATAGTCGGTCCGAAATTTACGCACAAGGAATAATTCACGATCGCAATTGGACTTGGAAAGTGCGACAAGGTGTCGTGACGTCTGCGACATGCATGCGTGTGTGAAATTTGGACTTTGTCGTGGACATCCAAAATTTGATACACCACATCCACAGTTTCTTCATTTCCAATCATGCTTTCCATCCGCCGCCGCCCGCTGCCGCCTGCCACCCTCCGCGCCTCCCAATGTCTCTCCCTCCTCGTCGCCTCCTTTGTCTGCACGTCGTTGCCCCAAGGCGGCGCTGGGCCCTTCACGACCTCGGTCACAGCCCTTGCCGCCGTCGCGTCGTTCGTCTACTGGGTCATCGTCGACAAGTTCAAGTTGTACACGCCGTCCTCGCGGCTCGCACTCGCATTCGAATCCACGCTCTGCTGCTTCTTGAGCCTGGCCTTTGTAGCTGTTGTGGCCGGCGCAACCCTTTTCACTCGCGTTCCCATTGACGCCGCGGCCGCGTACGCAAGCTGTGGAACCCTCGCCCTCGCCCTCGTCGTGCAATGGACCGTTTGGACCCGGTGTCGCGCGGCCAACGAGTCGTCGACGACGACGCATGTGATTCACTTGACCAAAACGGACTCGTCACAGGATGTTCGAACCCCCAACGACCCCCTCACTGTCGTTTGATCTCTGTGGGACCACATGAACGGATAATGAATTATTTAACTAGAAGACTGTGTGTGTTGAGACGATGCCGTTTCTTTGCTCGCCCCCTGGAACGCACACGGCCACGAGTTGTGATGATTGATTGACCTTCTCAAGCAGCAAACCCCAGCACGAGTTGAGGACACAACAACGCTACATACAGTTTCACAGTGCTCAAATATGACCCAATGAGCAGCCAAATTCAACGCATCCATGGCCAAGTACACTGCGTGGAAATAAAAGAAACAATGCCAGAAACCACACATTTGGATGTCACGTCGTCCATCGTCGAGCTGGACACGAGGTCCGAATCGCACAACCTTGGAGATGCACTTGGACTCTTTGGCAAATGGTCAAACTTGGTATATGCATGGTACGACTAGGTATGCATACTCGATTGAAACTAAAACGAACACCATCGACCATGTTGCAATTCCTTCTGCGACGAGGGGCGTGTGGTGGTGGTCCTGCCCTCCACCTTGAATCCGATGAAGTATTGGCCAATCAGAAAGCCGATACACGTGGAATGGTGGTCGACATAACAGAATGTTGGTAACTTTGGCCACAGTCGTGTTTGACAACGCGATGGACAGACGCCACCCTGACGCCCTCAAACCGACAACATATCAGATTTCCCACGATGCATCACCCCGCCATGCGAGGAGTTCCGTCCGTGCTTCGCTTCGTCCAATGCATGTCCATGGGTTTGGCTACGTTGACGTATATCCCATTGTTGATTGACTACGACGGCGGAATCGCCTTTGTCGCAAGCTTGTCAAGCTGCACCGTCAGTTGCGTTGCCTATTGGGTCAATGTTGAACTGCAAACATGGTGGGCGCCGTCATGCCGGCTGACCTTGGCTTTCGACTGCGTTGTTCTCGGTGTCTTCTTGGGAACGGTGTTTGCTTTGGAAGCTTCACTCTCCATCTTGACACGATCGAGTGGGGCCTGTGGTGGCCTTTGTGCCACACTCGCCATCGCGGTGCAAGTGCTTCTCGTGTATGCGTTCGACATCCCTGCTCTCCTCGTGGAGGCAGTCGAGATTGTCGATCTCTCCTACAAAGAACTGGGCTCCCCTGCCATCCACGTGACGATAAACGTCGCGGGACACGGGAGCGTGCCTGCGATATAATGACGAAACAAGGAATTCAATATTAATCGCTGTCTTGCCTGGTGGCTATGTATGTAGAGGTAGAGTTGTTGGAAATGACGAACAGGTCCAGTAGAAAGAAGCTGCGCCACACTTGTCGGACGTTCTCGTCACGTTGGTGGCTGTTGGGATTGTCAATCGTTGGGCCAAGTTCATTTGATCCAGTCGCCCGTGATCACATCCATGTTGTCACCCGTCTGCCACATGGTAAATCGAGCTTTGGAAGTGTCAACGGGGCAAATTCAACGTCAAGTTAGTGTGTTATCTATAGGTTATGCCATTCCAAACAGTTTAGGCGTGGTGGAAATACGTCACGAGTTGCTTCGATTGGAGCTGCGCCCGTCGGTAGCATCGAAATTGAACCCACATCCCGACCAACGCGACGACGACCGTGCCAGCTACGTATAGCCACCACGTGGTTGGCACGTCGTAGATCCATTGATCGCTACGCAAATGCTTTTGCAAATTGGCTGCGTTCGGGTACCCGCCTGCAAAATAGCCGACGCCCCACGCGGCTACAATCGCACCCGACCAAGCAGTCGCAACGATGAAGAAGGGCCGTTCCAACGCAAGTGCCAACGCGCCACAGGCTAGCCCACAGACTGCGAGGAGGATGAGAAACACCGTGTTGGGGTGGGCCGGCGAGAGCGTGTACGCAAACGACGTCTGCAATTGGGTCGCGAGGAGCAAGCCTGCAAACGCACCCAGCAAGAAGACCCCGAGTGGGTAGAGACAGAGGACGAGGGCGCCGAGGAGCAGGCCACCGGCAGCAAATGCGATCCAGCACAACGTGGTAGCGTTGGAGTTGCCGCGGACGAATTTCTCCGCCGCGACAAAGGCGACGACCGCGCCGACGACAAACGCCGAGAGAAAGATGGCTGGTCGGAGGAGTTTGTAGCCAAAGGAGACGAGGGCGAGACCAGTCGCAATGGCGGCGATGGCGACGATGTCGGGCCCGACGCCAAGGGACTGACCCGAGCCGTCCCAATGGAGGATCTTGTTGACTTGGTTGTCAAAGGCGCTATTGCCATCGATGGTCACGTTGGGAGTCACCGAGACGACGCCGGCCAAGTGGAAGAGGACGAGACCGAGCCAAAGGTGGATGATGGACATGGCAGTGGTTGAAATGTGAAATGCACGTTAATGGCTCCGATGGATCGATCTCCAGTCAGTCGTACAGATGGCTTCGTTCGGGTGTCGACATCGTCACTCGGTGTTCTTTGTAGAGTCGTCGAGAGATGTTTGGATGGTCGAGCGGTGCCATTTCATTGTATTGGCAGTGGTTGCATACAGTTGGGGACGGTTTCGTCCGTAACCGAGTGTTGAATTACCTTAATAAGTGTACTCCATTGCATACTACGTCGTATCCCATCGTAGTGATTTTCGTCCTCGCAACACCAACGTCCTTGTTTGACGTTGGTTGGATGCTTTGGATGTTGGACGAGAAGAATCATAACCTAACGCGTGGTTAGTGCACGTGTTATGAAATACAGCAACCTGAATAGGGTAATTGACAACATCCGGATCAACTCAAGTTGAGATATGCAAGTCGAACAACTGGGTTTCGTTCTTGGAGAAAAACGTGTCAAGGGTTATACAGAATCATGGCAGGATATCCGTTTGCGCTGGTGGATCGTCCTTCTTGGCACACGCGATTCGTGGGCTTGACAAGCAATTCAAAGTGAAGAACTTGACCGAATTCGAACGCGCGATGTCGGTCCGACGTTTCGACATTGTCGATGCACTCGAGAACGATTTGTGTGGGAGCCGATGGCCAATCATTAACTGATGCTTGGATGTGTGATAGAATTGGAGAATGGTGTTGGAGTCCAATATCATCTCTATCCATCGATGCTACGTGCGACGAAACGTACTAGTGTGTATTTTGCCAATTTGAAAGTCCCACGCATCGACGCAAAACGAAAAACCAAGTCGCATGTACGCACACTTGAGCGTCCGAACACTAAATTTGATTCGTATAGCGTCGACGTAAGGTGCGAGCGCAACACATGGCGTGTCAATATCAATACATGTAGACCTTACAACCATAATTGTAATATGTGGTCCAGTTGAACTTGCCCAACACTTTGTTGAGTTTCCTCCGAGTGAGTCAGCAACCCACTCGTTGGTCAAGAGAATACTTTCTCTCACTTGACCTTGTTGTTTGTTGCCATTGCCCTCTACTTCTTGATTGGATACATAATTCATGTCAAACAAGTTCACGTTACTGCAAGAAGTAGTCATCGTTTCAACAGCTAAAGACAATGTGTCGAACGTAATTGTACAAGTCGACACTGCGGAGTTGTCTTTACATGGTGGATAGGGTTGCCTTTCACGGGCGTCGACACGGACCCGCTTGAGGTTGGGCCAGGTAGTTGCGGCATTGAACCCACATGCCAATCAACGCCAAGACGACCGTGCCGGCCAAGTAGCCCCACCACGCATTCGGTACGTCATAAACCCACTTGTCACCACTCATGTGCTTTTGCAAATTGGCTGCGTTCGGGTACCGCCGGCAAAATAGCCGATACCCCACACCGCGGCAATCGCACCAGACAAAGACGTGGCGACGATGAAGAACGGCCGCTCGATCAACAGGGCCAACGCACCGCAGAGCAAACCGCAGACGACGAGGAGGACGATGAAGACGGTGTTCTCATGAGCCGGCGCGATGGCATAGCCAAAGGATGTCTGCAACTGGGTCGCGAGGAGCAAGCCAGCAAACGCCCCCAGCAAGAAGACGCCGACTGGGTACAGACAGACGACCAATGCACCAAGGAGGAGGCCACCGACAGCGAATGCGATCCAGCACGCCGTGTCGACGTATGACTTGTCGCGGAAGGCGTTTTCAAAGATGACAAAGCTCAGCACAGCGCCGACGGCAAATGCCGAAATGAACATGGCCGGGCGGATGAGTTTGTAGCCGAGGAAGACGAGGGCGAGGCCAACGGCGATGGCGGCGCCGGCGATGATGTCAGGACCGACGCCAAGGGATTCGCGCTTGCCGTCCCAGTGGAGGATCTTGTTGACTTGGTTGTCAAAGGCACTGTTGCCGTTGATGGTGATGTTGG
>VJMH01005185.1:0-71782 GCA_009835185.1 Aphanomyces stellatus | reverse complement strand
CCACCGCCAGCAATCGTGGCCTTGATAAGAGTGTCGAGTTCTTCATCTCCTCGAATGGCCAATTGCAAATGCCGCGGGGTGATACGCTTCACCTTCAAATCCTTGGAGGCATTTCCTGCCAATTCGAGCACTTCGGCGGTCAAGTACTCCATGATGGCGGCCGTGTAGACGGCGGCAGTCGCGCCAATGCGCTGGTTGTTAGCAACACGTTTCTTCAGGAATCTGTGGATACGACCGACGGGAAATTGGAGACCAGCACGGCTGGAGCGGCTTTGGGGGGCCTTCTTGGAGGCGACACCCTTGCCGCCCTTGCCACCCTTGCCACCTTTGCCTCCTTTGCCGCCTGCGGGGATGCCAGACATCGTGTTCTTCCGATCTGAGTTGAAATCACAAAATGAACAGAATATCGAAAGCCCCAACGATATCGTGTGTGATTGGCGGAATTTTGAAATATTTCAAATTTCATTGGTCGAGAAAATCATTTCTCACAGCACAGTTCGATTGTTCTAAATTTCATTCGCACAGTTTTGAAAGTAATTCATTTCTAGAGAGTCAATGTCAAGCTATTTTACTACTTGGATTGAAGTGTGTTTGCTAATTTTATACAGGATATAATGTGTCGTAGGAGACTTTGCTCGAGACGACGTGGATTCCCTCCCAAAACAACCCCTCAAAAATTCAAATTTCGGCGCGATCTTTCTTTCGCCGCGACACCTCCACGGAGCGGCAACGGGGCTGCATGAAGTCCATACTATTGCCGAGGGACAAGGTAGAGCAATGCCCACAACACCAATGAATTTGTGCACATGCACTGCCCAGAAGCGACCAGATTCGAGCTAGTCAGCGACACGTGGCACTCATGAAGAATGACGGAGGGGACATGCGAAGACGGTGATGCCCTCTGCAACGCACAATGTAAGGCTCCAATGCCAGTACACCATGTGAATCGAGGAACGTGCGGTAACTTGCGCCCAGGCAACCACATTTGGCTGTTGGAATGAGGTTTGAGCGACAGACTTCCCCCAGCCCATGCACAACGAACACCATCAACATTATCCGCGCACAAGATATTCGCTACCCTTGCATGATCTGGCGTTCGCCAAGGACTAAGAGAATGGAGTCCATCACTGCTGTGGCCTCTTGTTCCTCGCGCCAATCAACCCAAGAAGGGCGCGAAGAACCACCACAGAGTGATTTTGAAATGGCGGGTTCTGATTGGATGAGCATTATCATTGGTTGAAGCTGACAACAAATCGCTTCAAAGTTGGATCATGAGCACGCTGTACGCAGAAGCTGCGGGGGTGCTGGAAGGTCTCTTCCGTCGCAGCGGCGGCCTCAAGAGTTTGACGTATGCGGACAAGATCAAGTCGAAGCGCAATTGCTTTGCGCTCGTGTGTCAGACGCTGCGGTACAAGCCGCTTTTGGACCAACTGATTGCCGCTTGCCCGGACTTGGCCAAGCTGCTCAAGAAGTCGTCCAAGCAACAAAAGGGCAGCGAGAAGGGCGAAAAGGGAGCCCACAAGAAGCCCTCGACGCCATCCCACCAAGCGCTCTTCTACATTGCCATCTACGATCTCCTCTTTGGCAAGGACAAGAAGATCCAAGGTGGAGGGTACGTCAAAAAGACCGTGCTGCAGCATGCGAATGCGCTCAAGACGGCGCTGGTGCGCCTCAAGATCAAGCAAAAAGTCAAGGCGGACGAAGATCTCCTGCCCGAAGAGAACCGCATGACGCCAAAGTTGCCTCGGTACGCGCGTATCAACACGCTCCGTGCGCCCATCGACACGGCCGCCATCGACACGATCTGCAAGTCGCTCAAGCTTCCCGCTGACATTGACGTGCAATGCGACGCCCACGTCCGCGACATTATCATGTTTCCCCCCGGCACGGAGCTCCACACACACGAGAGCGTCACGAGCGGCCGTCTCATCCTCCAAGACAAAGCCAGTTGCTTCCCTGCCTTTGTCCTCCACGGCGAGCGCGGCAGCGACGACACGGGCGACGTCATCGACGCCTGCGCTGCCCCTGGCAACAAGACCAGCCATGTTGCGATGCTTGTCGCCAAGAAAACAAGCGATCGCCCGATCAAAGTGTTTGCGTTTGACCGGTCCAGCACCCGGCTGGACTTGTTGAAGCGCCGCATGATCGCGGCGGGCGCCGACAAGATCGTCGAACCGACCTTGGCAAGTTTCCTGGACGTGGATGTGCATGCCGCCAAGTATGCCAACGTGACGAGCATCCTCTTGGATCCGTCGTGTTCGGGGTCTGGCATGTCGAATCGATTGGACCATCTACTCGAATTGAATGCAATGATCCAAGAAGACGAGTACACGGCACCAGAAGACATACCCATGGGCGAGGACGGCCAACCAACCGCCACCCCGACCAACGACACCAAAGCGCGCCTGAATTCGCTCGCCGACTTCCAACTCGAAGCGCTCCGAAAAGCGTTCTCGTTCCCGCAGGTGCGCCGCGTGGCGTATTCGACGTGCTCGATTTTCGAGAAAGAAAACGAAGAAGTGGTTGTGGCCGCGTTGACGTCGAACCCCGAGTTCCACTTGGTCAAAGCGCTCCCGACGTGGCCCCGTCGTGGGGTTGTGATTCCTGGCCTGTCACCCGACCAGGCCGACTGCCTCGTCCGTGCCAACGGCTTGGAAGATGGCACGAACGGGTTCTTTGTCGCGTACTTTGAACGTGGGAGTGCGGCATCGAAGAAGCGGGCGCGCGACAAGACCGAGGCACAAAAGGATCGGAAACGCAAGAAACGCAAGGCCCAGCAAGACAAGAAAAAGGCCAACAACGGCGACGTCGTCGTCACCCACGACGCTGCCGACACGGACGACGACGAGGAGGCCAACTAGTGGTCGTCATGGGCCGCTTTGTATTTATGCGTAAAGTATTCGACCTTGTGGGTTTCCTTGGTCGTGTGAACAAGTGCGAGGTGTGTGTTGCTGGCGACGAGCAGATCGAGGTGGCTCTGGCGAATGTCGTCGCGCGTCGCGTTGAAGTCGACGGTGGACTTGTGGCTCGCTTGCAAGCTGGCATGGGCATCCATCATGCGGTCTGTCACGTGCGGGTCGGCGCCGACGACCGCCGCCGCGCTCTCTCGGATGCGAAGTTGCCACAGACACGCCGGGTGAATCACCTGTTCCCCTTCGTCGTTGTGTGTCTACGTTGTCGTTCATCACTCAGCGCCTCGCAAGTTTTGCAGTACCGCGAGGACGCCGCGGCGCGAGGGGCTGTCCACGCGCAAGACCATGTCGCCTTGCCGCAGGTAGACAGTCGCGTAATTGCACACGGGGTCGCTTGGCAACATAGCTTTCTTGTGTTCAAAGTCGTCTGGGTCACTCTGGATTATTCGACGACCGATGATGCGCTGTACCGCCCAACGGGTCGTCGTCTGCCACGGCTCCTTTGACCCCCACGACCCACTTGGCCAGCTGCATGGCCGCGTGGTTCTCTCGAAGGCATTCAACCATCGACGTGTCGTAGCCATAATGTGCGATCGACGGCACCAACGTCTCCAAGACACTCGCGACGCACTGCACCAAACAAAGCCCATCGAATCGAGATCCTTGTAGGTGGTACCTTGGTCGATTTCGTCCCGCCATCCGCCGCGATGCTCCAAGACAACAAGTGCTGGACGTCGTTGACGTAGAGCGCAACGGGGTCTCGGTCTTTGACCAAGTGGGGGCGATGGTGGTCGAGGCGCAACCAAAACTCGTCGCCTTCGTAGACGAAGCCCCGCCGCATCGGGTTGGTAAAGTCGACCTGCGCATGGTCAAGCATGATGGGACATCGCGACGTACGATGCGAAAGAGTGTACCGGGGTCGGGTGCGTCGCGAGCCGTGGTGTTTGGAACGCTCTTCCCACTGCTGTCGAGGAGGAGACAGGTCCGCGTGATGGACGACTCCAAGTAGACGCTGCTGCCATACGTGAGATGCAGCCATTTGTGGTGGCGGAAGGCTCCCGGTGGCGGCATCCTGTGTTGTCTCTTTATCGCGTGAAGGTATTTCTAGTCTTACGGGAGGGCAATGGGCTCCGTGGCGCTGCGCTTGAGATCGCGAAACCAGAGCCGCGCTTCGTCTTTTGATGTCCCCTGCGCGACCACTGGTCCCTTCTTGGTCTTCTTTCTGGCTTTGGTCAACTTGCCCAATGTGTTCAGGACATGGACACTCGTGATAGAATTCTTGTACAACACTCTACTTGCGTCAAGCTCAGTAGGGTAGTTCGTGATGTGAGCGAGCGGTGAGAGGGTATCGGTGGGGCCACCAGTGCCTGGAATGGGTTGGTCATTTAGTATCGCATCGTGCTCGGAAAGACTGCCACTCAACTTGATATGATGAGGCTTGAGCTTGATAGGGGACACGGATCGCTTGTTTGGCAACAGGAGCTGGACGTCGTGTGTCTCAGCGGCATGGGCCACCGCATATTTGCTGCCGCGGTCGGGCAGCGCCGTGAGTTGCCGGGCGAGCTTCACCGGGCTTGTCGCGACGGGATGATGCTTGGTTCGGAATTCAGACAGCATATCAATGTCCAACGCGTCACGGAGTCGATGGCCCGTGCTCATGTGTATGAGTCGCTGGTTGCTCTTGCGCACCATGTCATGGAGAAGCGTCTTATCCGTGGCTTTCTCATGGTGCATGTTGAGTCGGCGAAAGGATTTCTCGATCGATCCGGATAACATTCGCCAAAGGTCGCGCGACAGGTTCTCGATGGAAGAGGCAAGCCCCGCGCCCGAGAGTCCAAGCCCCAACTACAATGCCGACAAGCGCGAAAACATCCTCGGTCCATCCCTCCTCGACGTGATGCAGCACACGGGGCTCTCGACATTGAAGGCGACGTTCTACTCGCGCTCGAGCGTCGTCGCGCGTCTCCACGACAGCATCGTCGGGCAAGACCCGACGAAGCGCGTCCAAGAGTTCTTTGTGCATGTCTTGCAAAAGATGCAGTGCGATGCGTCAGGAATCGTCCTCATCCAAGACGGCAGCATGTGCATGCTCCTCGAATCCGCGGCCGACCAATTCACGGACCTCTGCGCCGAGCTACGGGCGTGCGCGTTCCTCACCAACGTCAAAGTACTCGCGACGTGCGACGACAACGCGTCCCGCCTCATGCAGAGCCTCTACTTCAAGAAGCTGTCAGTATCCAAGCCCGTGGACGAAGGCGACGTCTTCCAAGTTGTCAAAGACGTCTTTGCCAACTTGGTTGCGCTCATCCGGCGCCTCGGCAGCACCCCCGCCGTGCGTGCTCGTTCATGACGTCCACAACCTCATGTGACGACTAGGCCGCCATCAAAAAGTCCCTCGCGAACCCGAGCAACAGCGACCTCATGCTCATGCCGTCGAACGAAACACTGCTCTTCCTCGCCAAGAGCGATGCGCTCATGACGCTGGACGAGTACGTCGACATCTACAAGGCGCCCATCTCGATCGAGCTCGAGTCCGAGCGTGTGTGGCCCATCCACCCCCTCTTTACGTATTGATCACAAGTCCATGTTACTAGTATGCATATTGCCGAGTCTTCACCTGCGTCCGCCCAGCCTACGCGGGGGGCGCGTCGGTCGGAGGGGCTTCACTCGGGGGAGATGGAGGGGGAGCTGTCGTCGTTTCGGGCGGCGTGGGTGGCGTCGTCGTTGGCACAGGAGCGGTCGTGGTGGGCGGCGGCGCGTCGTCTACGAAAAGTCCCCAGTCGAGAATCGATGCATTCTATTACTCACTTAACGAGCGCGAGAACGACGCGACGTGGTCCTTCCCATCGAGCCTGCAGAGCCCCCCAGCGCAAAATCCTTCCGTGAGCGATCGTCTCGGGGTCACGTAGTTGCAGAGACCGCCAGAGCACGAGCCGCCATCTGCGTTGACCATGGTGCACACACCACCTAGAGAGCGTCAGAGGTGACGACGGAGGGCCTGTACCGCCGCAGCTGGGTTCGTAGCAGTTGCTAGAGATGGAAATGAGAGGTTGTCACGGGAAATACGTACAAAAATTCGCAAAGACCACCCTGGCACGTGACAGTTGTGGAGCAGTCGTGGAAGAAGCACCCGCCGTGGGGGCATTCCCCGACACTGCAGTCCGTCGGCGCCAAGTAGCGAGTTCCATCATGGGAGAGCACCAACCCACCGCCACCTTCCGCGCTGGCAACTTCATCTTGCCACGTGTAACCTCCGTTCCCCGTGCCGTCAGCCACCACCGCATTCATGAGCGCGGCGCCAAGCAGCAGAAATATCCCCTTCGTCTTCATCGCTCCCACGTGTCTCTTCACAAGAATGCGCTCAAAAGCAGATTCGAAGGAGCCTTTCGAAACGACGCAACGAGGAATGTCCGGATATAGATTCGAAGCATATCCGGATCGAACGTCACTGCAGAATTTTTCTTCCACGACTACTGTCGCAGAACGCAAGAACGGTCATGCAGGCTGCAACGGACGCCGTGCGCAGGCGCTGGCCCCTTGCAGCGGGAGTGACCGCGACGGCCACCGCCCTCGTCTACGCTGGGTAGGTGCTTTTGCATGAAAAACGGCGAATGAAGGTGGCTTCCAGGATCCACGCTTACGGCACCAAGCCCCTCGAGAATGAACCGACCTCGAACAGTACTTTCTCGGATATGTCGTCCTCGAACGATGAAGCGATGACGGCGCCGTTGGCGACGCCGAGAACACCAAGTCCGAAGAAGCGTGCGCATGCGTCCGTCATCCACGCACCCATCTTTCGGTATTTTCTCTGGCCGATTGTCCTCGGCACTCTCGTTGGCATGTACATCGTCCTGCTCCATTTCGAAGTGATCGACGTGTCGGTCTACCCCTCGGCGTGGGACATGCTTGCGCGTGGCACGTTGCTCTCGTTCGGACTCGTCCATGTACGTCGTCGTCTTCGTTGATATCGCGCTTTTGCTCACGTTAGTCCAGAGCTTCCTCCTATGGCCATTTCTCACTGATACGCCAACCTTGCGTACCTTTCGCGCAAACGTCGTCGAGTGGCTAGCGACGTCGTCCTCGATTACGTGGTATATCTCCATGCATTCGTATTCGATGCTCACGGTAAGCCCCTTCATTGTCCATTCCTGGTTGTCACTCGACCTCAGCTCGTCCTCGCCCCCATCGTCTTTATTTCTCTCGAGCTCAATTGGGGTGTCGTCGACTGGGCCGACTGTCAGTTCTATGTCCTCCTCGCGGCCTTTGACACCATGATGGCCAATGTTCTATGGCATCTCTACACACTTGTCCATTTGAACTCGAGTACGTCCATCGTTGCCGCGCCGCGCGTCTCACTTCTGAATGAATTGTAGATCTGAGGCATATTTAACTCTGAACGTAACTGGTCAAAATATATCTAATTCCCAAACATGTCCAAGTATAATTCGACGCCATGTAGACCAGCTATGAGTTATTTTGACCGATACATCGAAGTTACACATACCGGATAAGTTTGAATATCCGGTTATACTGGGTATTCACGCCAATGATTGGTGCAATCAAACCGGTGTCCCCATTTCGCTCGCGTGTGTTGCGTGGACCGACCCTCCTCTTCTGCCAACATGACCGACACCATCGCCGCGGAACAGCTCGTGGGCGCGGCGCGCCAAGCCTTGAGCGACGCATTGGCATCCATCCCACAAGCATCCTTGGTCAACGTTGCTGCCATCGAAGCCGCCTTGTCCCAGGTGGAATCTCTCGTCGGCGACTTGCGCCGCGCACTTCCCCGCGAGGCACAAAAATCGGCAGTCAAGGAATACGGGGCGTTGGTGCCGACGCCGCAACATGCCAAGGAAGCGCAAGCTCCTGAGAACCACCCGTCGATTTGGTCGGGTTTTTACAACAAGACCCTTCGCGAACGCATGGACGTCCTCTCGCTCATGTACCCATCGGCCATCCCACGACGAGGGAGCGACGCCGACGCCGTGGCGACCCAAGGCTCGCCGATGCACCCGCCGCGCAAGACTAGCATTGGTCAAGTCCCCAGCTTCAACTTGAACACCGACGAGCTGGGTCACTTGCCCTCACGCACGGCCAACTTGATGATTGAAAACTGCATTGGCGTCTTGGGCATCCCGCTCGGGTTCGTCGACCCCTCGTCTTGTCCACTCACAATGTCGTAGGTTGGGTCTCAACTTTGTGATCGATGGCGCCAACTACTCGGTCCCTATGGCCGTGGAAGAGCCGTCTGTCGTGGCCGCCGCGTCCAGCGCCGCCAAACTCATCGCGTCGCACGGCGGCTTTGTCACGGCCACGTCGGGCAACATCATGACGTCTCAAATTCAACTTCTCGAGACCAAGGACATTGCGGCGGCGATTGCTGCCATCGACACGCACCGCGACGCGCTCATCGAGTACGCCAACACGAACCTCTGCTCCAACATGGCCAAGCGCGGCGGTGGCGTCGTTCACATTGCCGCCCGCGTCGTCCACCCCGCCGACAAAGACGCCGCGTCGTCGTGGTACGCGGGTGTCGCCAACGACGAGTTGCACGTCCAAGCGTCGGGCGCGCCCGCGCCGTTCGTTGTCGTCCACGTCGACGTCGACGTGTGCGAAGCCATGGGCGCCAACATTGTCAACACGATCGCCGAAGGCCTCTCGGCCAAGGTGGCCACCCTCACGGCCAGCCGCGCGGGCCTTCGCATCTTGACCAACTTGTGCACGGCCCGCCGCGCGCGTGCGTCGTTCCAGATCCCCGTCGCCGCCATGGGCTGGAAGGGCACCGAGGGCACGATCGTCGCGCAGCGCATCCTCGAAGTACGTCGTCGTCGTCTCTCTTCATGTGCGTGTGACTCATGACTATGTAGGCCAACGACTTTGCCATCAACGACCCGTTCCGCGCCGTGACCAACAACAAGGGCATTCTCAACGGCATCGACGCCGCCGCCGTCGCCACGGGCCAAGATTGGCGTGCGATCGAAGCCGCTGCCCACTGCTACGCAAGCCGCACGGGCCGCTACACGAGCTTGACGCAGTACAAGGTCACGCCCGATGGCATGCTGCACGGCATCTTGGAATTGCCCATGGCCGTCGGCTCCAAGGGCGGCGCGCTGCAGACGCACCCAGGGTACAACGCGACGCATGCGATCCTCGGCCGCCCGACCGCGGCGCAACTCAGCGGCATCTTGGTCAGCGTCGGCCTCGCGCAGAACTTTGCCGCGATCCGCGCGCTCGCCATCACGGGCATCAACCAAGGCCACATGGCGCTCCACGCACGCAACATTGCCGTCGCGGCCGGCGCGCCCAACGAACTCGTCTCGGAATTGTGTGGTACGTTCGTCTCGTCGTCTCGAATTGACAATCGACTAGCGTACATGCTCGCGCGCGGCAGCGTTAGCGTCGACACGGCCAAGGCGTACTTGAAAGCCCATGCCGTGTACAACGACATCCACGCCGAGCCGACGCTCCAGTCCAAGAAGCCCAGCATGCTCTATGTCGAAATCGCCGTGCCAGGGCTGGCCAAGCCCGTGAGTGTCAACCTCGCGTTCCTCTCGCTCCAGAGCGACCCGCAGACGATTGTCATCTCCAAGCACAAGCAAGAGACATCCAAAGTGCACGCCGAGCTGCTCGGTGACAAGGGGTACATCCAACTCGAGCGCATGTTTATGTTTCTCGCGTCCATGCGCGTGATCGTCGGGTCGGAGCACCGCACGAACCTCGAGCTCCAAAACAAGATTCTCCTCCTCTCCATCTTGATCAACGTCGTCGCGTACCAGTTGACCAAGAAGGCGCACGCCAAGCCGATCGTACAAACGTTCATCCGCGAGCTGCTCGTGCACAACCCAAGTGTCGAGTGGGCCGACGCGTACTTCGACACGACGGACGCGGCGCTCAGCACGGGCCTCCCGCTGCTCCTCGCGCTCTGGCAAGTGTTCCACTACCACATTGACCAAGAAGTCTCGCATGAACTCCTCCAACACGCGATCGCCCACGAACAAGCCGACCTCCTCGCATCCATCGCCAACGCCTCGCCGACGATCGGCGACGACACCGACGACGCCGACGCCGCGTTTGCCGCGTACATGGCGACCCATGCCAAGCGGTGGCAAGCGACCATGTTCCTCTTGGTCGACTGCTTGGCACTCGACAACGCAACGATCACTCCGGCGCGCCTCGCGACCGTCAAGCAAGTCGGCCGCTATATCGAGTGGGAAGGGACGGTCGCGCACGACATGGCGCGGTACGAACGCGCGCTCGCGGACGCCGAGGAACGCAACGTGTGCGTTTGGTTCAAGACGCACCATGTGACCGACAACGAGAGCATGGACGCGGCGCTCGCGGCGTTCAAGCGCGTCTCGCGAGGCCAGATGCAGGCCCAGTGGGACGCGCTGCAGGCGGCCGCCGCCGCGAGCGACGACTTTGTCCATGTCGCGGCGCTCGAACAAGTCGTCAACATGATTCTGTCGCATTACAGGGACGCCAGCACGCGCAAGATGTCGTTTTAAGCCGACGATTCAAGGACGACGTGGGCGATCGTGATGTCGCCGTCGTGGGAGAGCGAGACGTGCGACGCCTGGTAGAGAGAATATGCATATGTAAAAAAGACAATAGAGAGATTAACAACATACCGAGACGCGCAATGCGTCGGCGAGGACGCGCGCTTGGCCGTCAAAGACGAGCACGGGCACGCGCGGCGCGACCTGCGGCGGCAGTGTCGCAACGTCAATGTGCGGTGGGAGCAAAACGTCCGACACTTCTTTGGACAAGAGAATGTCGGGAAACAAGATCCGCCACGACTTGAACGCTTTGTATGTGGCTTCCTTCACGGCCCACCTGCATGCCGCAACTCGATGGATGTCGGAATGCGAGATGGGTACCTGGACGCGAGGAACTGGGTCTGGGCATCGTGGTCTGTCAGCTTCTGGAACTGCTGGATCTCCGTGGGATGGAGGTACCGCCTGAGGAAGCGCTCCCCGTGCTTCTCGTACGTCTGACGCAGTCGGCCGGACCGAACGACGTCGACGCCGACGCCGAGGATCGTCATCTGGTGGCGACCTGTTTGCGGAAATATATATTTCCACCAAATATATTTCTCAAAACGATATAATGCAACAAATAATGTTTTGATCAGCATCGAATTAAAATGAGCCATTCTCACTCTTACATACAATTCCCTTATAAGAGGACCCGAATAATATTCCCGCCAACCGAGCGACACACACCATTGCGATGAAACGCCAGCGAGCTATTTTTAGCGACCGTCGCCCAGAGTGTTCTTGGACAACCGCATCATTCCTCGCTCTGGAACACCATGGATCGCGTGCGCATCATGCTCGGGACGGCGTCGTCGACGGCGTCTTCCTCCGTGGAGACCGCCGTCTCGGCCGTTTCCATCAAGATGCCCAAATTGTCTGCCACGGCCGCCCCCAAAGAAGACTCGCTGTCCGAGTCAAGCTGCGGGTGCAAGTCGCTGACCAAGTTGCAAAGACTCTACGGGTTCGTCGGCTGCTTTGCGCTGGGGTACTTGATCAATTTCTTGGTTCGTTCGCTTCTTTCCTCCAACGTTGACGTACTCGTTAGTCGACGTTTGCGCTGTTGGGCGGATCCCGCAACGGCGCCAAGTTTGGTGTGCTCTACTCGATCGGAAGTCTCGTTTCCCTCTGCGGGTACGACGAAGATGTTTTTCCGTCATTGATTCGTCACCTCTTGATCGCAGATCGGGCTTCCTCGCGGGACCCAAGGAACAGGTCAAGTCGATGTTCCAGCCCATCCGCCGCATCGCAACGTGCATCTATTTGGGTTCGATCGTCCTCGTCCTCGTCGTCGCGATCACGGTCCGTCGTCGTCGTCGTCTCCACCATTCGTTGACGTTTCCTCTAGAGTCCTCAGCTAGGCCTCGTAGTTCTCTTCCTCGCGTTTATGCAATTCTGCGCCGCCATTTGGTAGCACTATGCCCATGTCCATCTCGTCACTGTCAGCACTAGGTATAATGCAAGTTACATTCCGTACGGCCGCCAGATGATCAAGACGTTTGGCACGAAATGCCTCGGCGCGCTCCAGTCGTAGGCTCGATACTCATTGCACATTTATGGCCTTGGACGATCGGGTTTAATACCCCTTGGCCCAATCAAACACATACTCGAACGCGCTCTTGGCTTGGAACTGCGCGACGTTGCGCACAAACACCGATGCGACGTCTTCGGGCATGCTCAGTGCCGCGACATGCGGCGTCACTGTGACCTTGGGATGCGCCCAGAGCTCGCTCTGCGCTGGGAGTGGCTCGACTGCAAAGACGTCGAGGACAGCCGACGCGAGCCAGCCGCGATCCAACGCACGCACGAGGCTGGCTTCGTCGACGACGTCGCCGCGGCCGACGTTGATCAAGCACGGCGCCTTGGCTTTGCATGCTTGCAGGACGTCACCCGAGAGGAGGTCGATTGTCGCGTCTGTGCTCGGGAGGACGTTGACGATGTAGTCAGACTCGGCGAGGAGCGCATGCATGTCGCTTGTGACCCGGAAGCGATCGGTCGAGTCGGATGCCGAGACGGAGGACCGCTTGAGTCCGAGCACGCGAAAGCCAGCGGCGGCGACGAGCTGGCCGATGGTCGTGCCAATGTCGCCGAGGCCCAAGATGCCGATGGTCACGTGTTCAAAGTGGCGGTACCGCATCTCGACGGCGCGGAATTCCTTCTTGGCTTGATAGTGCGGCGCCAAGTGAAACATGCGTTCCTTGGAGATGATCCACCTGAGACAGATGAGAGATGGAAAGGATGTAGGTCGAACCCGAGGACGTATTGCGCCATGTGCAGCCCCATGATTCCACCGGCGCGCGTTAAGACAAAGTCGCGGCGCGGCTGCAAAAGAATCGCTTCCACGCCCGCAAACGTCGACTGCATCCACTCCAACTTGGGCGCATGCGGCAGCAGTCGCACGACCGTGCGCGGGTCGCCCAAAATGACGCGCGCGTTCGCCAAAAGCGCCAAAGTTGCCTCGTCCAAGGGGTGCGTGAGCGACGTGGGGTCGACGGGCACAAGTTTCACACCCTCTTCAAGGCCTACTGGCGCGGCCGTCGCGAGCGCTGCTTGCACCTTTTCGGTCAGCTGCGGGATCTTCGAGACTATCAAAACTTGGAGTGGCATCGTAGCTCTACAAAAGTAAGGTGCTCATTCAAGGACACACGTGGAGATGGTGCTGTACTGTGTCGGCAGTGTGCGGTGGTTGCGAATTGATGAAATGGCCACGCAGTTGTTCGAGCGGATTTGGCGAAGGAGGCTCCTCATGTGGGGCGCCCACCATCTGCCAGGAATCCCGGAACAAGATAAAATGACTATTTCCATGATATTGAATGAAACAGTGATACTGTACTTGGTGTTTGTATCCTCTTTCCCGCATTGTTTTAAATTCGACCGAGAATCCGGATACGCAGAGAGTGCCACTGCACTCTCATGGAGTTCGAATATCCGGATATTATCCGGAACATTGACCTCATTGGGGCGCCACACTTACATTGTGCCCCGGAGCACGGGTGGGACATGGAAGATCACGACCCGCTTTCAACGGAACACGATGACCAAATGCATGCCGCCACGGTGGTGGCCGGGGCAGCCGCCGGAGTCGAAGTGAGCGACGTCGACGACGCGAATGTGCACATGGCTTCATATGACGAGATTGAGTACATGGATGATCTCAGCGCCAAGGAAACCACGGCGGGGAAGCACCCACGCAGTCGGGGCGCGGCAGGCCTTCTCGGCGAGACGAAGAAGAAGGCCAAGTTGACATCCACCCCCGAAAGGCCGGCAACTGCTTCGTCGTCCAAGTTTTCCCTCACGAGTGAGATGAAGTCGACGCGCGCCGCCACGCGCGTTATCCAACGCCTTGGACTCGATCGCGTGCAGGAGATCCAAACCGATTACGCGGCGTTGAAGTCCAAGTTTGGCGAGACCGACTACGAGAAAGCCAACATGATGATCCGCAACCTCATGGCCATGGGGCTGAGTCAAATCGAAATCCGCGGCATCCTCGGCGTCGGCGGGTATCGCCTCCAACGGCTCTACAGGTGTTTCCCTCGCTCCGTCGTCGTCCATCCTCACTTCGCCTCTAGTTCCCAAACGACCAAGCCCGTGACAACAGAACCCCTCGTCGCGTCGGACGCCCTGTTGCACATCCCCGTCCTCTCGACCATGCCGCACCTCGTCGAGTTGGTCACGAAGAAACTCTCGATGTTCCCGCTCCTCGCTGCGCGCCTCTCGCTCGTGCCGCTCGACGTGTTCCATCCCCCCGCCGTGGATGCCGCCGTGGCGCATCTGCTCGAAGACGCGCCGATCCTGCTTGCCGACCCCGCTGCCTGCGTCCACGCGATCCCGTACACGCGGCAGCTCAAATGGGCGCAACTGACGTCGCCCAGCGTCGACGCCGGCATGTTTGAGCAAGCAAAGCGGGATTTTGCACTCACGCGGGCGGGCGGGATTTGTGGCCCCCACGTCGCACAGACCGTGCTCGGGTCCGTCCAAGCCACGCATAATCGCTCACCTTGTCTAGATGGATCATTGCCAAGGAGCGGTCGTTCGAAGCTGCTGCCGTTCACCAAGCCAAGCGCGAGTTTATCGCCATGCCATATCGCCACTCCAAGGACGTGACGGTCGGCATCCTCGGCTGTGGCGACATGGGCATGGAAGTGGCCAAGCTGGTTGTGGCCGCGGGCTTTGGCGTCGTTGGCCTCAAGCGCCAGCCCCCCGTCGACAATGTCTTTGGCGAGTGCGGGTTTCGAATCACACACTCGCTCGAGACAGTGCTGGCCAAAGCCGATTACCTCGTCCATCTGCTGCCGTCGACGCCACTCACGGACGGCCTGCTCGCGGGCGACGTCCTCCGCGGCGCCAAGAAGAAACCCGCGCTCATCTTCGTCGGCCCCGCCATGTCGACCGCGAACGAAGCCGCGGTGCTCCATGCACTCAAGCGCAAGTGGCTCTCGAGCGCCGTGGTCGACGTGGTCACGCCGCCCGACGTTTCGAGCGAGCTCTGGACGCACTCGATGGTCGCCATCACGCCGCACGTGGCGCCGCCGACGATGGCGGAAGACGTGGCCAACATCTTTGTCAAGAACCTCTGGCTCTTCATGGGCAACGCGCCGCTCACGTACCACGTGGACTGGGGGCAGGGGTATTGAGCTGTCTTCCCCTCCAATCGTCGTCGTCGTGTAGAGTAAGTACAGAATAGAACGCAACCGTTGTCGTCGTCGTGTCGTTGATCGTAAAGTCGTTCGTTCGCGGGCTTGACATGTCGGTTTCGCCATTCATGTAACTGCCACCCCAATCCGAAATACAGCACCATGACCGGCGGCGGGCCGAAGCGCGGCAAAGCGTTGGCCACCAACGAGCCACGCAAGATATCGCTGGCGTCGCAAGTCGAACTCTCGTCCGTCGGAAGCGCGTTCGAGCGGCTCGTGCTCGAGGATGGACCCAACGTGCAACACTGCCGCTCGCTCCTGCTCAAACCCGTCGAGTTGCGCAACCTCGAAGAAGTGCACACGGTACCTGCACACCAACCGCCTTTGGCGCAGTCATCGACGCCCGTAGATCAAAATGTTTTTCAACACATCGAAAATCGGCAAGTACTGCGCCAACCTAGATCTCCGTACGTCCGTCCCCTCACGACTGGTGTCATCGTCTGTGTAGAAAAGGTAGAGGCGAGGAGGCTGCCAATCCATCGATGGCATGGCGTAGGAATCGGAATTCTACCGAGCCCTGCAATTGCAAACGCTGCTGACGCCGTCGTCGTATGTGTTTCGTCAGGTTGGTTCTTGCAGTCGTCGAGGGCATTGGCCACTAATCTCCCGCAACAGGGCGAGCCCGGCGACAAGTTTTACGTCATCTTTTCTGGCCAAGGTACGTCGTTCACTTTGTCATCTCGTCTTGTGGTGACGTGTGCAGTTGAAGTCCGCAAGTGGCTCGTCTCACCCACGGGCGAGAGCATCGAGAGCTTCATCTGCGAACTGAGGCCAGGGGACTGCTTTGGCGACCGCGCACTCACGGGCGGTCTCAATGAAACCCATCCTCGAGAAGGTCAGCTATCCTTCAGTCACGACCGCACATGTCTTGTAGCGTCCATCGTGACGTTGGGAGACAAGACCGAGCTTGCGTTCATGGACAAGGTCTCGTACTCGAAAATCATGCGAGAAACCTCAACCGACGCCCGTGGTGCAGACATGCCCAAGGTATAGACGCCCCTTGATACCTTGTTCACGCCACGCTCTAGTCCCCAGGGCTCGAAGTAGCCAAGCGGTTTCGATCCAACAAGGACATTGTGCGGACTATCTTTCTCCAACCGGCACACGAACGGACGGAGCGAGACCTCAAGTTTGCCGTCGAGTATCTCAAAGGTACGAAGGGACTGGCTCTCTTGAATGGATGGACACACACGCGCGCGTCAGGCGTGAAATTCTTTGCGCGGTTTTCGTTTGAAGTGCGCAAGCAACTCTGCAAGGCCCTGCGCCTCGTCTGCGCATGGACCAACACGACGGTGTTTGAAGAAGGCCAGCCGGGCCACCACTTTTACATTCTCTTCAGTGGATGCGTCGAAGTGCTCATCACGACCACGAACCGGTGCCACGTCTCAGACTCGGAGAATCAGATCTGATTCCGGCACTGTAGATACGACCAAGTCGTCCAGACTGTCGTCTCAACACTCAAAGAAGCCGAAACATTTGGCGAGTTGGCCCTCTCCGAGGAAAACGGCTGCCGCCGCGCCACTGTTGTGGGTTGCATCCGACCCTACCCCTTCCCACGCAACCGTAGGCCGCAACCGAGTACACGGAGCTCTTGACACTCAGTCGGGACGATTATGTACCCCTGATTCAAAAGTATCAGAATCAGTACCACTCCGAGTACGTGCGCATGCTGTCGCAGAACCCATACTTTATGGGCGACGAATGGGACGCGACGACGCTCGAAGCCATGTGCTCGGTCATGGTCGAAAAGTATTTTCCGTTCGAGGGCGAAATCTGCAAACAGGTGTGTCACTGCCAAAAGCGGAAGCCCTCGACCGAATGGATAGGGATCACGCGCCACGGAAATGTTTGTCGTCGTCCGCGGCGAATGTGTGGCCAAGTACGAAGGCAAGGATCCGTTTACCAACGAAGTACGACACACTCGTTTTCTGTCTGTTGAGATGATTGTGGTAGCCTATTACCGTCGCGTTGGGCCGCTTTGGTCCCAATAGTGTCATGGGCTGTGCCGAGTATGGTTGAACGATTGGTTGTTGTGAGGCTGACCTTTGTCTCTTGACACAGGGCCACCGCAGGTAAATTCAACGACGTCTTCGTCCGCACCACGTCCATCTACGCCACATCCCCCGTCAAGGTCAGACACTCGATCGGGGTAGGGGATGACGTGGCATTACAGTTGCTCGTGTTGTCGCGCTTTGACATTTTCCACTTGCTTTCGCCCGAAGCACGGGCGAGTCTGCAGCGATGGAGTCACGACGAGCAGGCCGAAAGCCTCGACAGCCGCGTGCTCAAGACAATCGTGTGGGAAAAGTACCGTTCCAACTTCATGGCCGACTTTGTCGCGACGCATGGCCTCCACGCCGACCCCGTCGTACGTTCGCCAACCGATCGTGACGACACGACGATCCTGTAGACGACGCCGACGTTGCCCGCCATGTCTCCCCACCGTAGCACCCTCGCGCCCCTCAAAACCATCAACATCCAAGACCGCCAAGTTGTCGACGCCGGCGAAATCCAACTCTACCCGCGGCCAAAGCTCATGTACTCGTCGTCGCACGGCCATCTCCCCGATCAGATGGAAAGTCCATGGCGGCGGCCCGCGTCGATGGCAGGCAAGTCGATCGTGGACTCCAAGCAAGGCCAGTTAAAACTGGCCAAGACCAACAAGCCACCCGACGTGTACATCCTCGAGAGTACCCACTCGACAACCGGCGAGAGTCATCCCAAGCGTTCGTCCTTGACCGGGAGTGCGTCCATGCCCTCGTTGCCACCCCTGACCGACCACGACGCCCGCAACAGCGTCGCCACGCCGGCAGTTTCAACGACCGGCGTCACGCACATCCACCCGTTTGGCCGCGCGTCGACGCCGGACCGGGCGAAAACCCCCGCCGCCGCCAACGCTGGCATCCATCACACGCGGCAGTTTCTCTGGGCGCCGCTGCATGGCATCTACCTCCCCTTCTCGATCGTTGGGCTGGGCCGGTCGGCGGAGAGCCGGGCGCCCATGGCGTTTCGCGTGTGTGGCAAGTTTCGCGACTTGGATGGCGCGCTTGACATGTTTCACGACATTTGCAAGCTCGAGCCCGTCAGTGGCGGCGGCGACCACGGCTCGTTTGTCGTGTACAAGGACGCTGACGTGTCGATGACTCTGCAAAACATGCAAGGCGACGCTGCGCCGACGCCCGCCACAATGACCCATTCGTCGCAGCCCCCGATAAAGGACCGGCTCAAAATGAAACGCACGAGCGTCGTGGTCGGCGTGCCCGAGTTGCCCAAGGCCCGCAAGGACATGTTTCCCGACAGCCACGCGATCGTGGCGGCTGTGCGGCGTGACGGCCATGTCCAAGTGATTGGCCAACGCTTTGCGTGCATTGGCTTGAGTGACACGGCCGACGACATGCACGTGTACGTCTACCATACGTTTCCGACGCCGCAGAGCGCCATCCGCCACACCAAGCACCTCGTTTCGATGCTCAATGCGTTTGCCGACAACTGCCTCTACGTGGTCCCGCTCTTTGAATGGATCCACCGCGACGAGTTGGAGCGATACGAAGGTACGACGCCGTGAGTGTCGTCGGGTTGTAAAGACCAAGTAGCGCGCAATACCGATCTGGACAGTCTCTTGGATGGCAAATCGTCGACCGCGTCCAAGTACAGCGGGTGGAAAGCACGAAAAGAAGCCGTGCGAAAACGACAAGGCCATTTGTATCAGAGCAATGGATAGACGACACGAATAGACGACGACGACGACAAACGAATTGACGATCGCATGCTCGATCGTTTGTTGACTACCCCCATGGACTGATGCTCGACACAAACTGCTTGGCTGACGAGAGCAGCCCCTCGGCGGGCTTCAAGCTCGGCGACGCGAGAAACGAACCGTATTCCTAAGTGTAGTTGGTGGATTGAGTCAGTTGAGAGTTGATCGTCGTACGTCGTGGTCTTCGTCTTCCGAGAGAAGCGACTCTTCGAGCTGACGCGACTCGGACATGGGGGTCGCCGAGTTGGGACTGAGATCGTCGGCGTCGTCGTCGGCGGCGGCGGCGGCGACGGGCGAGAGCGATCCGTCACCGCCGCCCTCGCGGGGCCGCTTGACGACAAAGTAGACGGAAAAGACGACGCAACTCACGGCCACGGCCATGGCCACGACCAGTTCGACGCACATGACAATCAAAATGGCCTGGCGGTCGATGGGCGGGGTGTCGGGGGATGGCGGCGTCGTCACGTCCGGGAGCCCCATGTTGAGCACGATTGCCGCCGCCAGCGTCGACGATGACGTGGCAATAGGGGGCACGGGGTCACCAGTTGTGGCGTCAAACATAGCGGCAAAGCGAATGGGCGAGGCCGACGAGACCAACGCAAACGTGCGATGCAAGAGGAAGCGCGCTATGCCGTGCATTGTGTTCTACAACAGAATGATATATCATGGCACCACAACAAATGTACCTTGACAAAGCCACGGTACAAGAGGTAGTTGTGGACGATCAAGAGCGGGCGATTGGCTACTCAGATTGCATGGGTCGAGACGAGGATACTACATCATGAGACAGACCCGAGGCGGTGGTTTCTGCGCACGGAAAGATGGAGACGGGGAAGTTGTCGCAAAAGAAATGAAACGTGTTGGGCGTGGGAAGCAAATGCCGCATGAGCCCCATTTGAATCGTGTCTACGTCATCATCACACGTGTCTGGATGCATCATCACATCGTACCGTTCAACGTGGACGCAAAGAGAGGAAAGAACCCCGTGACGAGGTGGTTGTCCGATTTGAACATCTACAACACGCGTCATCGGTCGATGATACGTCGTCGTCGTCACGCCGCGTACCATGTCCTTGGGGTCCCAGAGCTGCGCTTCCATTTGGCTCTTGAGCCCCGCGGCCACGTCAGCGAGCGCCTGGATGTCTGCCTTGCGAAGCTCGACGTCGCAGCTAAAGCCCAACTTTGTCGTGGGCTGGAAGAGAAGGCGCGCCATGTCCAAGAGGGACTCGGCCGAGCGGAGAAACACAGCATTGAACTCGACATCGACCACGTCAAACGCAGCGGCACATCTACGCCCATCGTGAGCAGCCCAAGGCACAGGATGGTTGCTGCTCAACTTGTCTCGCATTTTGGCCTCGTCGTATTCTTGGGCGACGAAACAGCTCGCCAAGTAGAGCATGGGTTCGTAGATGTCTGCCACGGCTTCCTTTGGGTCGGGGTAAAACACCGCAACGTGACTCGCAAAGGCCTCGGTGGCCGTAGCGGGAATTTGGAGGCGACTGATCACCTACGCAGCATGGGAGGATATGCAGCAGGGACGCATCATGGCGGTGTACTTGGGAGTAATCGGACGCGCGCTTGATGGTGGCCATGAGCGGTTTCCAGCCGGGGCCGACAGCCGCCACGCTTTCCCACGGATGCTAATGCGTAGGTTTAGGTGGCGTCGAGAGCGTGGTGCGTACGCGCAGAGAGAGGAGAGAGGTGTTGGACGTGCGTCGGGATGCAAGCAAGTACGTGTGGAACTTGGTGAGCGGTGGGAAGACGTCGCAGAGAAACGTCATGGCTTCATGCGTGTACACGGGCGTGCTCATGGACGTGTCCAGCGGCGACAGGTTGAATATGCGCATGGCTGTTTCGGCATGGAGGGGCGACGCCAAGATGCCCGACGAGCTGCCGGCGGTGCTGTTTTCCGTCTACATGATCGCATGAGTGCAATGGAGAGGGCGATCGATGGGACCGGCGGTTTGAGAGACCAATACGCAGGCCCGGGGTAGAAGGTCTTGTTGGTGGGAAGCCAGACGAGGGAGGCACCGACATCGGGGCCGTAGACAATGTCGGGCATGAATCCATTGGGCCACTGGTGTTGCAACAAGGCCCTGCGCACATCATCATCATGGATCATCATCATGGAACACATGAAGAGACAGGGAATGGAATGAACTCACTTGAATTGATTGATCGCCTGCGTGAAGTTGCGGTGCGCGAGCGCCTGCGCCGCCAGCAGTGCGTCTTGGGATTTCTGGTCCAATGTGAGTTGATGCATGCAAGAACGTACGCACGAGATGCTGGAACCCAATGTCCCCTATCGGTCCTGGCAACGTTGCATTCATCTTGTCGTCAAAGTTGGACGCAAGCACGGCATACGCCGCCTTGACTACCCCGTCGAAGCTTGGAATGTCCTGAGGGACTGTGTCGTCAGACTCGGAGACTCGCGCCTCGAGTTGGAGTTTTGCGGTGGATATATACGTCTTGACACTCGGGTCTCCATACACCAATGCCGCCTGGTAGACGCATGCGATGCTATGGAGCACGAGGAAGAGCAACGGGACCCGCATGTGGTCGGCCTGGATATCTTCTTTCGACAAGATGGCGACCACTGTCACATTTGATATCGGATGGTATGCATTTTCACAGGTCTTTGTAAGTACTTAGTATACATGACATACACCTACGAATTACGTCGTTGGATATTTGTACAATGACATACATTCACAATCGTGAATCGCCGAACCGTCACGCAGCAGAATGCAACCGAGCGGGAGCAGCGGCGACATGGACAAGAAGCCGCCGCTCGAGTGGCGGCCGTACGGCGTCTTGCTCTTGAGCGGACAGACCAAAACGGAGAAGGCGAGCAAAGAGAGCCTGCTGACAGTGCTCAGTGGGGCGCTCACGCCGCGCGAGAAGGGCGTGTTCCGCGTCGTCACGCGCGGCGACTTGGCGGCCGAGAAGCACGACCCCGATGGCCTTGCGAGTGCGTTCTTCAAGTTGCTGGAGCGCGATCGACTCGAGTACACTCAAATAAAGGCACCACCGCCCGCCGCTGTCGCCGCACCTGTCGCCCCGACAGCCGCGCCGCCGGTTGCCGCCGCCGCGACGACGGCCAAGCCCACCCTCATTCGAAAGGAAAGCGTGATCAAGGAGAGTTCGCAGCGCGCGTCGGATGTCGGCAACGCAACCGATCAGCCACCTGACGACGACATGCTCAAGGCCGCCAACGTCGCGCTCGACGTGGATGCGAGGACAGGATCGCCGTCGCACATTTACGTCTTTGTCGATTACCCCGCCACCGTCGCCGAAGTCAAAAGTACGCTCGGTACTTGTACTGTGGCCTTACCACCCATGTGTAGGCTTGCTTACGCTCAAGGCGGTGCCCCCACCCAGCCCCGACGCGCCCAAGCAACCGCCGACGCTCACGGCGCTCATTGACGGCGTTGTCACGATGTTGGTCTCGTCCAGCAAAGACGAAGCGCGGCGGAAAAGCATCGCCGCGGCCCAGGACACTGCGGCAGTTGCGGCGGCCGCGGCGGCCGCCGTCGTCGAGACGGCCAAGCCCGCGCCGCCCGGAAAGGGGGGCAAGGGGGGAAAGCAACCCCCGCCGCAAAAAGAGCCACCCCCACCAGTGGCTGCCCCTCCACCAGAGCCCATTCCCGTGGCAGCATCGCCTCCGTCAGACAGTCCCGACCCAAGGTACGCGCCTCAACGACGGTTCGTGGTTGGAACGACCTCGTTTGTAGTGAAATGAACCGCTTCTTCAAGGAGCTGCAGGCCGCGGCGGCCGTGGGCGGACTCGAGTGGACAGACTTTACGTTCGACACGGTCGACTGTGGCGACGGCACGGGCGACGCGCGTCCCCTCGCGGCCCTCACGAGCGAGTTCAAGACGCTCCTGACCAACATGGCCGTCGACAAGGTCACGTTCAAGCAATGGCTCGCGAGTGTCCAGATCGTTCAAGTGCCGACGCAGGACACGCTGCCCGAGAAACACATGGATGGCCTCAAGCGCGCGTACGCCGACTTGCTCGATGGGCTCTACGAACCCAGCATCAGCATCTCGGCGATCGTGTACGCAATGACTGAGACAGTCGTCAAGTCGTTTGTCAAGCCGAGCCAGCCGCCGCAGCCATTGAAGAAGAAACACACGTTGTCGAATGTCCGCGCCCCGCTCGTCGCCGCCGCCGCGCCCTCCGAGCCACCCAAGGTAGGTAGGCGAGTGACGTGTGGTCTGTGACCCACGGGGGCTAGACCTACAAGTTGCCGCCGTTCATTGAATATGGCGACGTCTCGACCGGTCGCATGGCGCGCGCCTTGCATCAATTCCTCTCCAAGCACGAATCGATCCGGTCTGGCGAACCCACAACCCTACTTGGTAGACTGAAGGGGGGAGACGGGTGATATCACGTCAACGTCCTAGACCATGCGTTGGACGACCTCGAACGCAAGATGTGGCTCCTCAACGACCTGCCTGGCGTTGGCCATGGCGGGCGCAAGGGCATGCCGCTCGTGCCGACCAAAAGCCTCGTCGACCGCGGCATCGACGACACGGAATTGATGCAATTCCACTCGTACGATGACGTGTGTGGTGTCGTGTGCTGATGCGCGTCCTGCGTAGATTGGCCATGGAGGACGTGCACTACACGCGCAAGATGATGCAATTCGAAGAGATGCTCGGGCCGCGGTGGCACGACAAGTTGCGATCACGCACGCACGTCGAGCATCTCACGCCCCCCGTCTTGCCCCAGGTACGCAATTCTGTCGGTCGTTCGTTCGTTGGGTCGTTTGATCGTCTGTTCGTGATCCTCCATCCCAGCGTATTGCCGCGCTCGTGGGTCTCAACGTCCGGTTCGTGAAGCGCTACTATGTCCCAGACGACTCGTTGCTCCTCGCGGGCCACATTGAAACACCCCAAGGGCGCAAGGCCACATCTACGTGGAGTGCGGCAACCTGCGTCCGGTACGTCGTCCCCCTCTTGACGTTGCTCATGATGGCGCAAGCCATCGGCCGCCGTTCAAAGACTGGCGGCAAGAAAACCTCCTGCCCCAGGAATACCTCACGCCCCGCACGGTGCAAGCGCTCGGTGCTGTCGTCGCCCTCTCCCTCGGGGAGCTTCAAGCTGTGTCCGAGACGACGCAGTCGCTCTTCCCATCCGACCACGCGGTTGTCCATGTCCTGCGCACGCCCTACTCGCGCAACTGGCTCAGCGTCTACAAGGACACGTGCGTGACACTATCGTCCCTATCAAAACCGACGCTTCGTTGTAGGCATGTCTTTGGGCTGCGGCCGTCGGGCCCGTTGTTCCCCGAGTCATCGCAAGCCAAAGGCGGGTCGTCGCATCCTCTACCTCTTCCACGAACACCGCCGACGGGCAAGCGACCCGCGACCCCCGCCACGCAGGGTGCGGCGCCGCGGCCGTCGGTTCAATGGACCGACTTTCCATCCAACTTCCACGCGAGTTTCAGCGACGACTCGCACCTGCGCATCACGCGCGGACCGGGAAAGACCATTGTCGTCACGCACACGGCTGCGTCCGGCCTTGTGCTCACGCTCTCGTCAGATGGGTCGATCCGACAGCAGTATGCGAACGCGACCGACCACGCCGCGTCGCCCAACCAACACGAAGCGTATGCTGTCGTTCGTTCGTGCGTCGTCCATTTGAAAATTCGAACGTGCGTAGGTGCCGCGTGATTGTGGGGCGAGGCACGGTCGTGAGCACGCGCAAAGACGGCTCCCAAGTCATCATGTACGCGAACGGGAGTGCTGCGACGCGGCCCGCAGCCGGGGCGCCGTTTTTCACCGTCGACGACCAAGGCATGGTCTCGTGCAGCGACCCGACGCTGCCGCGGCCGCCCAATGTGCGCGTCCACCTGGACGTGGACCCTGAGACACGCGCTGTGATTGCACGACGCGACGACGGTGTGCTGGTCGTGACGCACCCGAACGGGCACGTGACGACGATGCGTCGATCGTTGACGTTGTTGACGGTTGACGCGCGAGTAGGTCGTACTTGACGCAGCACGAAGATGGCACGCGCATGCTGGGCAATGCCGTCAATAGCCACGTGGTGCGTCGATCCAACTTGGTCGATGGGATGACGTCATATATCGTCGTCTAGATTGTCCAAAAGGAAGGGTTTGCAGAAGTGAGCATCGACGTGGACGTCAACTTGACGGCGCAGCGTCACGCCCAAGGCATGAAAGTGGCCGTGACCAAAGGCGGCATCCGCACCCGCAGCATCCTTCGGTGCGGTCGACCTTTGTGGCATGTCATGTCATGGTGATACTAGCGTATACGATGGCACGGTCATTGAAATTGATTACGACACGCGCGTGATTGCGTCCGTGAATGGCATCATCCGCGTGCGCAAGCCGGACGGGACCGTCGTCATCGCCCACGACAACGGCGTCGTGGAATTCCGACCGCGGTCGCTCAGCCGCCGCGACGACAGCCCACCCGTACACGACCCACGCATGGATCCGATGGTCACGATTGGCTAGACCCCTCGGCGCGAAGACGAAGAAGAGCTCGACACATCGACGGGGGCGTACTACTTCAACTGCGCCGTCGGGAGCATGCAAATGAGCGACCCCGAGCACAACTCGTATCAGATCCTCGTGGGCGATGGCGCGATGGAGCCGCACGTGCAAGTCGAGTTGGCGGGCATCGTGACCGCCAAGGACTGCACCAAGTACGACGTGCCACCGCTGCCTGTCCAGGCCGTCGTGAACGACCCGCTCGAACCCTTCTTGCTCGTCTTGCACGGCGATGGGACCGCGACCGAGGTACGACACAAGGGACAACAAATTGTGTTGGTCGTCACTGGCGCCTAGGTGCTACGACCCAACGACGTGGTCGACTACCTGCACCAAGTGCAGCGCAACGTCCACGTCCAACAGGTGGCCTGCGTCTCGGCCGACATGACGACGCGCCCGTCGATGCACATTTACCTGCACCACCTCGATCGATTCGAACACAACGACGCGTGGTTTGCCGACCACAAGGAGCGCCGGCACTTGCTCGAGCACACGACGATACCTGCGCGCGCGAGTGCTGCGCTGCAAAAGCACCTGCACAACACCGTGCCACTGCAAGAGCCGCGCGTTCACATCGTCCGGCGCATCAAGGAAATCACACCGTTCGACAAGACACAGTTTGACACGATGGTTGGTCGTGGGGCGTTGTGGTTGTCGCTGCTCACGTCCGGTGGTAGATGAAAGCGCTCGAGGCGTGGCAGGCGTGGAGCGAGCAGCGTGACGTTGCCCAAGATCAGTACGCTGTCTTTGACCCGCGCGATTCCGAAACGATGGTCGCGACGATGGTTGGTGGTTGGTCGAGGTAGTAGCATTTGACCAGTGGGTGTCAGGCCGTGCAAAAGAAAATCCAAGCCGCGTACAAGGCGGCGCGGGCCAAGAAGAAGTCGGAGCGCCAGAAGACCAAGGAGAAACATGACGCCGACGCAGCAGGCGAGAAGGCCAACATGTCGACGCTTCAAGAGGTCGGGTGTCGCTCCCTTGTTGTGGATATGTCACGCCACGTGTAGGTCGACAACGAAGAAGACGAAGGTCTCGATCGAGTCACAATCCCCCGACACGACGTGTTGTCGACGTGTTGTAGACGACGAAGCGTTCCAAGCGATGGTCGGCGACGACAGCGACGACGACAGCCGCGGCGAACTCGATTTGAATGTCGACGACGACTACGAATTGACGCTCACAGCGTTTGGCCAAGCAGACACGGAGAACACGGGCCGTCTCAACGCCGTCCAAAGTACGACACGCTCCATCCCCCCTCCATAACGTGGCATCACTGTAGCGCGACGGGCGCTCGTGCATGCGCTCGGGTACGGAGTCACCCAAACCGAAGTGAACAATGCAATACATGTCTACACCGAGTCGGAAGATCGACGGGTACGCGGTCGTTCGTTCGTTGTTCCGACGAGAGCGTAGGTCACGTTTGAGGCATTCTCGCGCATGTTGAATGGCTTCCGCGACGCCTCGACCAACCAAGATGAGTCGGCGTCGTCCGAATCGATGACGCCATTTGCCAGTCCACGCGCGGGATCGCTCAAACTCAAGTCGCCCCGAAACAAATCGTCGCCACGCGTGATCAAAGCCCCCGTCTTCAACCTGCTGCCCTGATCGACGTGCAGAGTGCTGCGTCTATCCAATGCATGTTGTTTTACACGTGTTTATGCAGTCAAGGAAATGGAGACGCGGGGACGACGGAGGGCTGCGCCGTCAGTGGGTGAGCCAACGACGTCATCGACCAGGCTGGTGACCGCAGGGAAATCCTCGGCGGCGGCGCCATCGAGGTCATCCTTGTAGTAGTAGTCGTCGATGTAGCCCTGGAGGACATGACTCATGCTCTGCCGCTCGCGGGCCGCCTTTTGCTTGGGTAATGTTGCCGCCGCCATCATGGACATGCTGTCATTGTCATCGTCCTCGTTTGTTGCTTCAGCCGTGTACAAGTTGGGAAAGTAAGTCGTGGCAACGTCGCGGATCACTTCGTCGACTTCGGGCTCGTCGCGCTCGCGGTGGGCCGAGAGCGCGACTGCTTCCAACGCACGCTCGAGCTCCCGGACTCGCAGCTGCGTCACGTCCACGTGGGCTTCGTCGTCACTGGCTTCGTCACCACTGGCCTCGAGGCCATCGACGCACCGTGCGTCATCGCCGCCGTCCCATGACGACCACATGTCACGCGCCAGCTGGTCAAAGTACGCGGCGTCGTCGTCCGTGTACGCGAGCGCTGGGTCCGCGTGCCACCGCTTCGTGCCTGTGCTGGGTTGAGATGGCTTGACCCGGGTCGACGGCGTCGTGAGATGGAGGTCCACGAGCATTTCGTTGGACAGGTTGACCAAGTACGTCGAGAGATCGTCCTCGTCGTCGTCAACTTTGGCCTTGTCGTTTGTGTCTGACGCGGCGGACGATGCAGTCGCGCGCTTGAGCGCGGCAAATGCATTCTCGTGTGGCCTACGCACTTGTGTGAGCGGTTGACGAAGGTGCCCGCGATCCACCTCGACGTGCGTCGGGTCGTATTTGTTGTCAGTTCTTCGTTTTGCCACGGCACGGGTGTTGTCGGATTGTGTGTCGTCTGGTTGTCGTCGAATCCGACAGACGACGTTGGCGGCTGGTCCGACGCCGTGGCCTACGCCGAGTGAGTCTTTGCAGGCGATGCATGGACGTACGTCTTGGGAGACATTGCCCGTGCTGCGCCCCGAGCGATCAATCGACGAGGCGTCCGCCGATGGATCGTCTCGGAAGCTCGGCAGCATGCGATCGGCTTCGTCAAACATCGCATGAAGAATGTGGACGTGGCCGTCTGTGAGGTGGACGGACGAGATCTCTCGCAAGCACGCGCGAAACTACTCACATGTGTCAAAGCCACGACGACGATGAGGAAGTGTACCATGTGCAAGCGCGTCTCACAGATGGCCTTGTCGACGGACGGGCGGAAGGGATGCTTGGGCGGGATCGCAAGCGCAACGGATGCAATCTGCAACCACCGTGGGGTGAGATATACGAGGAGGTGGTATACCCGTCGGAGGAACTTTCGCAGCGTGCGGTAGCGGATCTTTGTTTGCCGCTTCACGCGTCGGTGGGTCATGGACACGTGGTAGAGGGCGACGCGTTGCCCCGTGGCCGTGCGCACGGACGACGTGCCTGAGAGCGTGAGCAAGACTTGCGGCAACATGCAACTTGGCCGCGTCGCTTCGACCAAAGCGGTTACTAAATTGAACCATCGAAAGGCCACAACGTTCTAAAGTTAGCTCACGGCACACAAGATGGCGCCTCCACTCCACTGCCGCCTCGGGACCGAGCTGCGAGGTGACCAATGATCCCGCATCCAGGGCCATCACATCCTTGTGCAGGTGCAAACAACTCGCGGGACGAAGGGATGGCGAAAGCATGAGTGTAGTCCCAAGGAAGTTATGCATCGGTGGAAGGTTATACATGTCGAGGGTCAACATGGCTGGCGACCAGGCATGGCGCGGTAGTATAAATAGGTTCGAGGCAGTGGGAGAACGAACTCCACTTGATCGATGAGGGATCTGGAAGTGAATCCTCCAGGGTTCCTTCTGTGTCCGTGCAGAAACGGCGAGTCAACGTGTGCTTTTCTGTAGGTTGGGAAGTTGCATATTCACCGTTACTTGAGGCCGCCTTGATACCAGTCGTGTCAGCTGGATTGGCCCGGCTCGACCGCAATCACGAGAGTGATGGTGATGCGAGCGGGCGCGGCGTCCAACAAGAAGGTCGAGTCAAAGACACGCACGCGGTTTATTAAGACAAGATCGCACAACGCCACCAACAAAAGAATGGCGGGCACAGCGTCGTCTGTGTGCCGGCCGCATACGATGCAAGAGGTGCCATGAAGGACAGGCACCGTCGCATGACCACCAAGGGAGAGTCCATACGGCGGTGCGCTCCTCGGTGTACAGCCAGCCCATGTGATGATGCGAGGTGCCGCCGCGCGACGGCCGTTATGAGCAAGTGAAACGGATTCCGGATTCTCCACGTTTCCGGATACGTACTTCATAACCGGACACAGAATCAGCTTTGTGCGCCGAGACCCGAGCAGAATGAGCTTGCGCCGCCCAGGGATGACGCGCGGGAAGACGATGGTGACCGTGCACGTGTACGACATCATCGAGAGCAACGTGTACACGTATGGTAAGTTCCATCTCCATGAAGTTCTCTCGATTGACGCAGAGTAGCATGGGGCCTGGGGGCGTTTCATTCGGGGGTCGTTGTCGGCGGCATAGAATACTCGTTTGCGGGTGGGGCCGGGATCTTTACGTCCCCGCCCAAGGAAGCCCAGGGCGCTGTTTTCCGCGAGGCCATCGACATTGGGTACTTTGAAGGCACGTCCCAAGAAGCACGACGGATCCTGGACGACATGCGGGGTGACTTCCACGGGACCATGTACAATCTCCTGACAAAGTCCGTCGCCATGCTTCCATCGCCGTCTGTTGATGGCCTCTGTAGGAATTGCAACACATTTTCCAACGAAGCATGCTTGCGCCTCGTGGGGCAACCTATTCCGCCGTACATCAACCGCATCGCGTACTTTGGCTCGTGCTTTAGCTGCTTGATTCCCAAACAATTGACGGGCGACGCGCCGGTGCAGGGTGGCAGCAGCACGACGACGTTCACGGGCTTTTCCAAGGGAGGCGCGTCGTCGTCGTATGGATCTACAGCCGCCGTGCCTGTCTTTGCAGGTACATGCGCGTCGTCCACACCACACATGGACTGACGAATATGAATTGACAAGGGGACGGATTGTCGCTCAACAGCAATCGCAGTAGCAGTGATGCAACGCCGTCGTCCAGTTTGATGGAGTCGAGCGCAGATGACGAAGCCGTGCGTCGACAGAAGCGAGTCGCCGCCGCGCTCAAGCGCCTTGAAAAAGCCAACGAACCGTCCGATTGAGTGGGGACTTGATCGACAAGGTCAATAATGGAGATCGCCCACATCAGTGCACTTGGGTTTGCATACCTTGGCCATTCTTGCAGAGATGCAATAGGATCATTGGTTGTATTTGTAGTGTGTATGCATGTGGTGTGGAAGGCGTTGATCTTCTGCAAGTCCGTCGGTCGCCATGAGGGGTTCGTGCCTCATGACGACGCAGTGTGTGATCCAAGTGTTGGAAAGCAAATCTCGAGGTGTGCGTTGAAGGATTTCAACAGCGATCATTGATTGGTGTATATCGCAGACATGTAGCCAATAGGAAACCTGGGCAGAGGAAAATTCGCTCGCGTGCTTTTTCTCATCATTTGCTGCGTGACGAAGAGCACAACCATGGCGACACCGTTGCCGTTCTTTGTCTATGGCACGCTCATGTAGGACTCGGTATCTTCCCTGCATGCTCACCACCACTGTAGGAAGGGGTTTCGAAACTTTGAGCGCCACGTCAAGCCGTATCGGTCGCTGCGGGTCGTGTCGTCCCGCGGCGTCGTCGCCAATGCGTCGCTCGTCCACTTCCCCATGGGCTATCCCGGCATGTACCCTGGCACGGGCGTCGTTGTCGGCGAAGTTGTGACAGTGGATGACCCTGCCGAGTACTCTGCATTCCTCCTCGGCCTGGACGAGCTCGAAGAGTTCTTTGGCCCGAACGATCCATCCAACGAATATGACCGCGTCGAGATTGACGTTGCGTGTGACGATGGCGCGATCGTACGCGCGTGGGCCTACTTTTGCAAGATCCCGCGCGAGACCGCCGTTGCCGCCGTCGCAGATGGCGACTGGCGCGCCTACATGGCCACACACGACTTGCAGGATATCCACGCCGACAAAGACGATGGAGTTCATCATGACCACTAACTCGTCCAATTCTGTTCTTATCGCTTGGCTGGCTGCGCCTTAGCTTTGGCTTTCACGAGCGCCTTCTTTTGTCGAATCCGCATCAATTCGTCATCGATTGCGATCTGTCGCGGAATGGACGCCGCGTCGCGCCGCTCTTGCTTGAGACGGACCTCCGTCGCACGGAGTCGCGCCAAAGCCACGGCCGGCGGCACGGGCGACTGCAGGACTTCCGACGCTTCATGGGCCACTTGCTCGACCAACGACACCGGTCCATCTTGTGCTGACGACGACGATGCATATTTGCTGTCATCGGCGCGGCCGGTCGTCGCCATGTATCCCCCGAGCCCACCGGCGCCAAACAAGACCATCCAAAACCCCGTCGCATGATACGGTCGGACGCTCGTGAGATGCAACTTGAGCTTCTTGGCGTTCTTCTTCACTTGGGCGCCTTGGATGTTGGAGCAGCCGCCGCATTGCGGGTAATACCTATATCGAGGATGAGTCAAGGGACGAAAAACGATGGTACGAGACCGCTGGACGATGGGGCCGGTGATGTATTTGGCCCAAAAGCGCTCGTTCTCAGCCTTGGCAACCATCACGGGCGGCTGGTGGTCGGCGTGGAACTTGGCCGCGGCACTGCGGATGCCGCAGGTGTGGCAGCCGTAGAGTCGACCGAAGCTTTGGATCACGGCGCGCGCATTTCCGTCGGCGTACTAGTGGACGAGGTGGAGGCAAATGGCATGGAGGGGAAGCAGACCTCGAGGGTCGCGGGCAGCGAGATCTTGGCATGGCCGAATGCACCTGGGTGGCGAAAGTCGCTTGGTGCGAGGGCGCGGAACCGACCCCCAAGAAGTCTGGAGAGTGAATGAGGATGATCGAAAACCCCCGACAAGTACCGGAAGAGGAGGAGCCCAGTGGCCGCCGCGGCAGTCATCTGGACAGGCGATGGATCTGTTTCTCGAAGACAGAAAGCTCCCACGAGGATGCTGGACGTTGTGACACCGACGCCGCCGACCAAGGATGGGATCAGTGGCGTCGAGGCCGAGACGCGACCCACAGCCATGATGAGCTGGGTCAACGAGACGCCTCCGAGGAAGATGAGGCCGCCGCCAACAGCATCCACGGCCGTCTGCTCAATGGAGACGACGATCTTCGCATCTCGGAAGGACAGGAGCGACGCTTGGAGGCGATCGAGGACACCGTCGGCACCACTGCCACCCCCGTCTTTGCCCATGATGTTGTGAGATTCTTGTCTTTGTTTTTGGAGGTGAGTTTTGGTTGGGCGATCTTAGAATCACCCAACCAATCGTTTTACTGGACTGTAATATTTTTAGCCAATGGGAAGTTTTGGGCTCAAAGTAAATTCAAAATTCGCTCGATTTATAAATGCGAAATGCTACTTCGAGATAATACCGTATCATTTTTGACAGGTTCGAGGAACGCGGGGTATAATTTGTTTTGTCCGACGATTGAGTCTAAATTTGAAGGGGCACATAATACTCGACCCAGCAACATTTCGGGTCGCACCCTCCTCAGAGCCCCCGCTATGGACACAAGCACCGCAACAATCGCACTGGCAACTTGGAACTGCACGTGAGCTTCTTTTACAGCAAGTGGAAGCGAGCATCTCGTCGATGTAAAAACACCAGCGGGAATCTGCAAGCCTCAATGGTCCACAAACATCCACGCCACCATTTGCATGTGCCCGCATCGTCAAGTCAAAAGATCTTCGTCTCTCGCAAGGTGTCTTGCATCACGCGCGCTCGCTTTGTGCCAACATGGTCTACTTACGCTATCTAGCAGCAGTGGAGGACCAAGTAGTTGCTTTGCATGGTGCCAGAGGAGGAGCGTCGCGAGTATGGTGGGTTTCCCGCACCAACGGCAACATGGACGGTGGCCACGCTGCGCAACTGAGAATCAATGCTGGACACCACCAGCCACGAAATCTGGGAATGAAATATTTGACCATGTGAGGATCAATCATCCTATCAAGGGGAAAAGGTTCTTCACACGTCATATTTCGGGCTTTTTACAAGTCGTCAGCACGATACCATTTCTTTTCCCATAATTACCCTAAAATAGTTCAAACCTGGGAGCGGCACGTCGCAAGCGCCAACCTGCTGCTTTCTCGACGAGATAAATATAATCAAACCCTTTTTCATGGACCGACTGGGGCTCACCGCCAAGGCCCCACCTGCACGAAATTATACACCCGACCTCCGCTACGCTACGGTGGGCGCAATTTCGAGGGCGGATGCTCTGTCGTCGCTCGCAACGCGCCAACGAGGCGTGATAATCTATTTATGGTAATTATAGTCAAAATGGAGAGGTAGCATGCTATATTTTGAAATAATAGTTTTGCATGTGTGAACGTAAAAAAATCATATCCCCAATCAAGTACTCCGAGTAGCCAGGACTAGAGTACTCAGTACCTACTACCCCTGGACTAGATTTTCTGAATGAGTTGCTTTGCAATCGCGAGATTGTCTGAACTCATTTTGTCGCCGACTCGGCACCACGTACCAAGTGCACCCCAAGAGGATCATTCGAGTTTGAGTGGAAAAGAAGCATTGAAATCGATCATTTGTCCATCGTGAGAGAGACAAAGATGACATGGGGTGGGTTTTCCACGGCCTACGTCGAGGTCAAATGGATGTCTATCTCGTTTAGATGACGATTTCGTTGTGACGGGCCAAGTGTCATCCCATCCATCCACGACGGTTGAAGGCCGACGAACACCCACGAATGGCAAGCGCCAGCAAACCGCAGTCTGGAAGTGCGACTGCACTTTCACCAGTGTATCAACTTGCCCCGTGCATGCATGGACAGACAATCCAACCACCCAAGGGCAATCCTGGCTTCATAAGAAGCCCCCCTCAATTTCGGACTGCTCATAGCCCCCTTCCATTCGATATTGCCCCCTCCGGCCTCCACACATACCAACAAGCAAGAGATGACGCGTCACCCTCTTACAACCGCGTCATGTTTTTACTGCCAGCAGCATATCCATCTACCGTCCGACTCAAGTCCAACGCCGGGCACCAATCGCATATATAAACGATAAGCTCTGTCACGTGGGTTGTCAAAGGCCACGCCCTTAATATGAGAAATATTGCCTCTGTTGTGTGGTTACTTTCGCCAGCCATCCCGAGGGTGAATGGAGCTCTACCCTTGACGCAGCCGTCCATGCGGCGTCAGTCACTACGGCGAATCCCTCATGAGATTGCACTTCCATTGTCACCGTTTCCTCACTTCGTCACCACGCAGCATCCGAGCTGCGTTTCGCGTGAGACCACCTCTGGAACATTCTTCTTCCATGTAAAAACGCGCTGCCTTGCCATTTTGGCGATGGGGGTGAGATTCACGAGGAGAGAACCTACCCCCATCCGACTCAACAATACATAGTGCATTGAATACCAATCGAGTTCAGAGCTTCATGGCCCACACGAAAGTCTTGCTGCTTGTAGGTTGTGAATGGCACTTGTCAAAAATCCAAGGCCATGGTGCCACTTGGGGTGGGCATGGTGGCTACTGTGGTACTAAGAATCAGTTTTGTCGTCGCAGGCGCGATTACCTATTGCAGCATTTCACTCGCGAGATCTTCGGTGGTCACATGTACCATGTACAAGTCGACACCACTACTCAAGTCGGAATTATTTGACAATTGTAGTTGCGATTGACTGCGGTTGCCTCGACATGTTTGCTTTGGTTTTTCGGTCGCGGGGCATTTCGATTCGATCAACGATCGGAGTGGCGGGATGCGGTCGTGAGGAGCGATCGTCGAAAAGGCATGTGATTAGAGACACCCCCCTTCGAGCTTAACTCTGGTTGCATGAACATCGCAAAGGTCGTATTATCGCGCATGAAATGAAAGACACGCGATAAAGTCCCAACAACTCTCAACAAAGTCTAGGCTGCTCTATAACTCTCTCGCGGTCAAATCTTGACCACCTGCCGTCGTCATTAAGTCCATGAGTTTGGGAGCTCGGCCAAGCTCACTATGACAATGGCAATTTCGATCCCTGCAGTGCTCCAAGTCGATGGTCGAGCCACTTCCGTGCCCATCTAGACCTTGGTAGTACGGAAGCTGCGATAAATCGAATTCGCGTTGGATTTGCCTTGCAATGTGGCGCCAGAAGTAGCGTCATCTGGTTTCGTCCTTGCATGCACAGAGACATGACGGTGACAGTGTGGTGGCTCGCGCAATGTCATTCCCCAATCATTTGTCTGGGAATCTGGGAACGGTCATTTAGACGGCGCGAAGTCCAGGAGTATCCCACACTAGACTTTGTGCATACCATGGGCTACTCTCGATCGGCAAGTCAGCAGTTGGTGGGTGGCCAAGAGCTCGAAGGTTAGTCGGCGAACCGAAAACCCAAAAGAGGGCATATGAGCCACGAACCCAGTTGGCCCATGCACGACTCAAGGAGGCAAAAATGCCGAGGTTGTTGCGTGCTTCGGTGGAGCGAGTGTCGCGAGTGCCTTGGTTGAGCGCGTCAACAATGCAGACCTCGGGAGAGTGTGAGATGGAGATCAAATCCACGTGGAATTAAATCGAAACTCGAGTTGCTTCTGACCACCAGCGACTCACAACCATGCTGAAATCAATGATCGGGAGGAAGGCACGTCGTCTAAAATTGCACTTCAACGTAAATGTTGAGCGCACTTGCTGAAGGTTACAAAAGAGGGCTCGTTTCGAAGCTCAAGGTAATGTAAAGAAAATCGTACAGAGACGCGGTGGAGTCACACATCCTCATCATTCAATGACAATTTTACGACGATTCTGTCCACTCATGCAAGGCAAAATCACGGAAGTCGTGCGAGAAGGGTCCTGATGACAAAAAGCTACTGCCAAGCAGGACCCAAGAAGACGCTTCCGATGGCAGCGTCAAGAACATGTGACCACATGCACAGCCACTATTGGTGGTCGTAGCCATGACCAATTGTGTTCACAATCGATGTCGAAATGAAGAAACTTGGTCAATATGCGATTGGCGCCCTCACGAGGCCGCCGGGACGATGTGCCCGGTAGGTTGCGCGCCGCCCCGAGTCGCGGGAGCTACCTTTGTCTTTACAGTCAACCACATGTACCTCTCCTTGTGAGGAGATGTCCCCCATTTTGTCAAGTGGCATCCATGTTCAAGTTCAACGATCAAATGCCCATGATCGCAGGAACGGCCGTTCGATTTCGATTTCGTCGGCGGGTTGTGAGAAACCATATGATATGCTGCATCCTTCGTTGTTGCGATCTAAATTTCGACAGTCATTGCCACGCGACTTCAAGTCTCTTGGCGTGCTTGCCACGAGGCCGAGATGCCGACACGTCCCAACGCCTTGCTTTGTTCTCCATCAATCCCAATGAGTCAGTCATTGCATCCTCGTCGTCTCCGCATCGACACCGGAGATTTGAAGTCATCATCACCGTCCCCCGCCCCTCCCCTCCTGCCCCCCGAATGGGCGACATGCCGTTGGGCGTGTGCCTATCCTCGGCAATCTCCGCCTGCCGAGTATGCACACAAGCTGCTGAGTCGCGCCGTCGAATTCTTCCCGTGACTGAACCCACGCGTACAGTAGGGTGCCCCGAGAAGACGAGTGTCGTTTTCTCCTGTGCTTTGCATCGGCCTTCTAGTCTCTTGGAATGCAGTCATGGGAGATGTGTCACGAACGCACAGGCCCTGCTCTGTCTCTCACTTTGGATCTCACAGCCTCACCGCCACGTGATGTGCAACCAACGGATGTGCGACTATTACTTGCCTGCATTAGTCGATGCCCCCAACACGACGAAGGAGCAGCTGATTGATTGTGTGACTACCTCGTGGGGCTGGGGACGTGGGGTCGCAATCCCACCTGCAACTGTCTCTCTCACCCCCGTGCTGCTCGTGTTTGCTGCCACCATCGTCGCGCTTCCCCTCTTCGCGATGGCGGGGCGCGTCCTCGCCCAGTTCACTGCCGCCGTCGCCCGCAAGTACCGCATCGCGCGCGCCCTCCGGCACCTCCCAGGGCCCCCTTCCCTTCCTCTCATCGGCAACCTCCATCAACTCGGGCAGAACATGACGCGGCTCCACTGGTTCAAAGCCGAAATGACGCAGACTTATGGACCCACGTATGCCACGCGCGTCGACATCCTCATGGATGGCTCGATCGTGACGAGCTGCCCCAAGAACATTGAGTACATTCTCCAAACGCGGTCCGACAACTTTGTCAAGCCCGCGCTCCTCCATGACACATGCAAGGAAGTGATGGGCCAGTCGATCTTTGCCATCAACCCCGATTCGCACCTCTGGGCCCTCCAACGCAAGATGATGTCGTCCATGTTTTCCGTCAACTCGTTCCGCAAGTACATGCGATCGGTCTTCCGCGAGCACACGTTGCAGACGGTCGCCGACATCCACGCAGCTGCTGCCAAAGGCACGACGCTCAACATGGAGCTCGTCCTTCTCACGCTCACGACCAACATCTCGTTCCATATTGGCTTTGGCCGCCACGTGCCGGCGCACATGAACTCGCCGCACTTTCACGACCTCTTCCGCGACGCGAGCTCGATCACGGCCAATCGATTCACCAAGCCGTGGTACAAATGGTTTGGCGCGGTCATGCCGTCGGAGCAGCGCATGAAGCACGTGATGGCCGAAATCGACGGCATGTTTTACGACGTCATTGCTGCGCGTCAAGCCGAGGCGCGCCGGACGACGACGACGACAGATGTCACCGATGCCACCACCATGCGCTCTGCCGCCCAAGTTGACGTCCTGACCCAGCTCGTGGCGCGGCAATCGCGCGGCGAGACCGCCATCACCGACACATTCCTTCGCGACATGATGATGACGGTGATGCTCGCGGGTCGGGAAACCGTCGCGAGTGGCCTCCTCTGGGTCGTCTACATGATTGCGCGTCACCCGGCCGTCCAAGCCAAAGTATTTGCTGAAGTTGACGCCATCGACGCAACCGACTACGACAGCGTCGCGGGATTGAGCTACCTCGAAGCCGTGATGAAGGAATCATGGCGGCTCTTCCCCCCCACAGCCCTCGAGCTCAAGAGTGCCGTACACGACGATGTCCTCCCCGACGGGACCTTTGTGCCCGCGGGCGTGAACGTAGAGTTCTCGCCCTTTGTCATGGGCCGCGATGCTTCGCGATGGCCGCGCGCCGATGAGTTTTTGCCCGAGCGGTGGCTCGACCCGGCCTTCAAAATGCCGACCGACTACGAGTACCCAGTCTTCAACGCTGGCAAGCGCAAGTGTGTCGGCCAGCGCATCGCGCTCCTCCAGATCAAGTACATCCTCACAATGCTCTACCAGCGCTTCAACTTTGATCTGACCGAGCCAGAGAAGGCCCCGCAGCTTACCCTCGGCATTGCCCTCTTTGCCAAAGATGGGATTCACGTGACGCCAACGTTGCGGCAGAGACCCGTCGCCCACGACGCTGCCCCGACACGAGCGCGTGCCACGTCAGCCGCGTAAGAGAGAAATAATTTATATACATGTGTCCTCGACGTTGATAACTGATTCGAGTGTTGCTCGATGTTCTATCTCTAATACCGGAGCGAGAGAAAACACGCGACGCCAGCCTTGATCCAATAGTCTTGGTCGGCAAATTGCACTTGGAGATTCGTTTCCGAGACGAGCGAGTTGCGCCAAATCGTGTCCTTGTTGGACGGGATCTCAATCCACATGACAAAGTTGGTCGAGTGGCCCGTCGTGCTCAACGTGCCCGTCCGCGTGAGTATCTTGTAGACAGGACAACGGTAGATCCCACTCTTGGGTGCCTCGCGGTGTTTCACGGGCATGAGGTGCATCACGGGCATTTTCGAGAAAAGTTCTTTCGGGATCGGGTCCACGAGCGAATGGTCCTTGACTTCCCACCGCGCGCCCTCGATAAAGAGGCCGTATGTGTAGCATCCCCCCTTCTGGGGCTTGATGTGAATGCGCTCAAGCGATTCAGGGACCATGATAAACTCCCACGAGAGCGTGTCGATGGGGATGTTGAACCCGCGGGCATGGTTCTGCAGCGTGCCCGTGAGGAAGCCTTGGGGAAAGAAGAAACCCGAGAGCCAAAAGACGGGCGGGATGCCATCGTTGATCCAATTTGTGAGAAACTTGATTCGCTCGAGGAGCTCGTCAACCCACGGGTTGAGGGCTTTCAACGACGGGTATGCCTTGCGCTCCCACCCCGGAGGGACCTACACACGCGGATGTAGGCTTTGTAGACGGATGGGACGCACCTTTTGGTTGAAGATGCAATTGGACATGTTTTCCAAATCGGCCGACATGACGACGAGCCCCTTGAGCGCTTTCTGCAGCAGCGGCAACGACGTCTTCATGACAAAGAGCAGGTTGTTGTATCGCTGCGCTTCCTGCACGAGCACCGTGTTCATCGACTCCTCGTACATGACGGGGTAGCGGACGCTGATGAAATCAATGTCAAACAGTGCCGGCATCTTGTCTTCGATCTCCTTGGCTTGCATCTCGATGATCATCTCGCGCGACTGGCCGCCGCCCGAACTCATGCGGGGCTGCAAACTCAGGACAATGTCAAAGTTCTTGAATGTTTCCGCGATCGCGCACGTGATGTTGGCGTTCTCGTGCATGCCAAACACCTCAGGGTCAGGATTGAGCGGAAGCGAGTCAATGTAGTTGAGGTAATGCGCGAGTGGGCTCTTGGGACCCTCGACGTTGGCCACAGGGATCGATTTGTATGTGCCTGATTTCGAGAACCAGTAGTGGTCGCTTAAAATCTTCTCGTTGAAGAAACCCTCGAGGATGACGTCTATCGTGCGCATGTCCTTGTCGTCCGTGACGCGGCCGCCATAATTCACCACCGACGTCATCACACAGAGAACTTTGTACGGCACGACATCGTAAAAATCCAAAAACATTTCGAGCTGCGCCCGCGAGATGTCGTAATCCGTGTCGTTGAACGCGTACGGAATGTTCCACCCGAGTGGTCCGAATCGCTTGCGTTCGATCACGACGGCGTGGAAGAACGCGAGGCCGAAGAGGAGCTTCCGGTACTTGTCTGGCTTGCCGGTCGCGTCGAGCATTTCATCGGTCATTTTCATGTACGAATTCTTCAAGTTGGCGCGGATGCCCTTGGGTGGTTCCTTGGTCATCTTTACCCCGTTTTGCAGCACGGAAGTCGGGAACGACGCACTTGGGCGGGACGTGAGCCAGAGACGAAAGTCGCGGTGCGTTGTGTCAGGGTTGAGTTCCTCGCAGATGCGCTCGAGCGACGACATCCACGAGATGGCCAAGTGGCAGTTTTGAAGCAAGACCCATTTGCCGCTCGTGATGGCGTCATCAATCATCTTGGACGCAATCACGCCCTGGCCTTGGCCCAACGAGATCGAATTCAGCTTGCGGCCCATCTTCATCGTGTCGGCAAAGAGCAACAAATCTTTGGCCGGGTCCGAGCCTACCAACAAAGACAAATGTTGCTACATATCGAAACATAAAGTAGATTGAGCGCGCACCCGTCGAGAGCACGAAAATGAGTGGCGTCGTGACACTCGAGTCTGCGTACGAGCCTGGTAAGTCAAACGTGGGGGGTTCAATGAACCGCTGGCCCAAATGCTCAGCCACAAAGAGCTGGATGGCTTCGGTCATCCGATCGGGGCGGATGCAGCGCAACGTGCAAAGCTTTTGGAAACTGTTCAAGTTGAATTGGAATGGAATCGGGAGGCGCGAGAGGTGCGGGTCGTTCGAATCAAACATGGCACGCCACGTCTCTTCTTCTGTCGTCAAGCTGGCCACGATCCCATCAAAGGCCGGTAGCGTCGTGAGGCAGCAAAACTCGGTCCATGCGCGGTCCTCAATCCAAGTCGGGTTTGGGTTCTTGGACTCAGTGTCTTTTGTCGGCGTTGAGCCCGAAATGAGGAAGCGCCACTCGAGTGGATCGATCAAGTTTTGTCCTTGAAGCAGTTTGATTGTGAGGAGGAACGAAAAGAGGAGCTTGTGTTCTTCAAAGAGGGAGCGGCAAATGTTCTTGTACAGCGAGTACGTGGCAAAGTCGATGAGGTTCTTGAGCCGTCCGTCGAGCGCGTCGCTGGGCTCGGCCGCACGGCAGCTCTATGCGAACGCACGATCAACGTCAAACGAATACACGACATACCTTGATGAAAAGCTCGACAAACCACGAAAGCGAGTACTGGTACATCGGATCGACGATCGAGAGATCAGCGATACAAAAGAAGAGCAGCGACGCGCGGTTCGCGACGCCGCGATACAACTCGCGCGTTTCATCGATCGTCTTTTCTGTGACTTCGGCCTCGGCCATCTTTTCGTTGATGTCTTCGGACGTGACCTTGGCCTTTCCGAGCATCTCAATCAAGTCGGTGTCGTCCAAAATGTTGCCCTGCGAGTTGGCGAGCATGTACAAAATCTTGTTTTCAATGTCAAGGAGCTCGGCCTTCATCTTGGCGTTCGAAACCACGAGCGTGTTCTTCTTCTCGGCGAGTTCTGGCATCTCTTCTTGAACGACGACGCCAAGGGCTTGCTCCTCAAGGCCCGTCGGCGTGATGGTAAAGTTGAGGAGACACACTTTGACGCATGTTTCGGGCGGGTAATGCGGATTTGGGAGCTTCGTTGTCATGAAGAAGCGGAACGCGGCGTTGTAGGGAATCGTCGTGTCGCCAATCTTCATCATGAGCTGCCCGCCTTGTTTGAATTTCGTCTGCAGCAAGACAGTCTCGAGGGCTGCGTCGAGAAACTCGCTCACGTTCTCCATGAGGATCCACTTGCCAAACCGAACGCCGTTCTCGAGCACCTTGATGAACCCCTTGTCGGTGCTCTTGACCACATCGATACCATTCTCGGACGTTTCCTTGCCCAAGTTTTTAATGAATCGATTCGCTTGGCCTTGCGGGTCAATCAACAGCGGCCACCGACGCGCCCGGGCCATGATGATACCGTTTTGTACCGACAAGTTGTCGGACGGAAGGCCCGCGATCTGCCACCCGCGGACTTTGACCGGGTCGGCCAGCGTTGTGATGATGTTGCAGTTACGCGTGTGCGGCACGCCTTCTTTGGCCAACGAATTGTACCACGACGCGATACAAATGTCTCGAAACTCGCTCGTAAAGCACCCAAGGTAGCTGATCGTGCCAGATGAAATCACGACATCGCCGACGAGGTTTTTCAAATCTTCCATGAGTTGCTTGATCGTGATGACCCATCGCGCCTCTTCGCCGCCCAACAGCGCAATCAATTTGAGCGCCGAATCTACCCATCGCCATGAGCAATCGACGCAGTGACCAAGGCGCCTTACCCAAGCGGATTTCACACTGCCGGACGTCCTGGATCAGCTGATCTTTCTTCTCGACAGCGTTGTTGTAGCCATTCTCGAGCTCGCGCAGGCGGTCCACGACTGCATTCAGCCGCCCTTTGGCATCGGCGAGGACGCGCATCGTGACGTCAAGCTCGACTTGGGCTTCGGCCAGCGCGATCTTCTTGGGCTCGACCATTTTCGCAATCTTGTTGTACGTGTGCATGGCGCGCACCCACATGCAAATGGCTTCGCATGCCTAATATCACATGTCGCCACGACGACCACGACGAGTGCAAGACCATACCACGGATGCTTTGCGCACGGACGCTGGTAAGAACTCCTCCATTTCCATGTACGGGTCAATTTGCTGGACAATTTTGTCGCCAATGTTGTCCTTGTCAAATTTGACCATGTCCTCGAGGAGCTTCTTGGCATTCCCGAGGATTGTTTTCTGGGCGCTTTCCCAGTAGTCTTTGATCTTCTGGCCCGGTTTGTCGGGGTCGGTCTTGAGCGTTGGCTTGATGCCAAAGATGATGCATGCCGCCTCCATCGTCAAACGGACCCCGTGCGGCGGATTCTTCATCGCTTTCACTTCATCAATGTCGGATTTTTTCAATCGGTTGAGACATTGGGTCGCCGCGTCCAAGGCTGGCAACGCTTCGTCCAAGTCTCGCTGGGCATCGTCGGCAATGGCTTTGGTGTCGGCGGCTTTTTTGTTGGCAAATTGTTCCTCTATCAAGGGGTCAGCCATGTGCTACCGTGTGTCAACTTTTACCTTTTTCCACCACGGCTTTGGTTTCATCGGCGTCCTTCTTGTCTTCGGTGATCTTGATCATCATCGCTTCGACTTCGATCTGCGTCTTTTCCAATTGAGGCTTGAGTGCGACTAGTTGTTCTTGCATGCCTGCGACCTGTTGCTTGGTCGCAATGATTTTGTCCACACCATTCTGCAAGCGACCTAATGGCATATTCGTGTTGGGATTCGTTTGTGTTTCGCCTTTCGTACTGGTTGTGCCCGTCACTTCCTCGCGCTTGGTTTGGAGCACGCTCTTGAAGGTAAAGAGCAATTCCAGGTACGACGTTGGCGTCACGTAGTTGTATCGTCGGAGTTTTTGAAAGTAATTGTTGGATTCTTGTTCGACGGTTTGGTGCATGTTCTACGCCGGAGTGATCATTAAGACCCTACCCCTCAACATACCTGAAACACATTGACGACCGCGGCCACTTGGTCGCCTAGTTTCAAATCGACCGTCGTGAGGGCATTCATTGCAACACTTTGGAGCGCTTGGGCGGGCCATTCACTGAACCAATCGATCGTGCAACAATTGACGAGCGACGGAAACATCCGAATGCGATCGCGAAAGGTTCCGCCCAGCGGACTCATGCAGAGCACCAAGTGGAGGTTCTGCCGCACAAGACCCACGTAGCAGGCAAAGATGTTGAGTTTGGTCGCGGGGATGCGTTTCTTGACACACATGTTGCGGCAATGGTTTGTGATTGCATCAATGTCCTCGGGCGCGTATAAATTGGGCACGTCGCCCGTATTCAAAATGTTGTTAATGTCTTCCAGCATGATGTCATGGACTATTTGGACGTCCGAGAAGAGAAAAACGGTCGGTTTTTCATCCACGCCCGCCTTCATGAGGCATTTTTTCAGGTCGTCGCGCCAATCGGCGACGGAATACCCTTTGGAAATTTCAATTTGGCTGCATCCGTATTCGGCCATGTACGCTGCCAAGCGCGTCAAACTCTGGCGGCCGCTTCCGCCCACGCCCAAGAGCAGCGCGTTCCCTTGCGGTTGGCGAATGATGCGCGCGATCCGCGAGACGTGCTCGATCGCGTTCATAAACATGACCAAATTCATCGGCGCGCTCGACTCGGCGTTGTAATCGTTCAAATATTCTTCGACTTGGGCCACGAGCTTGTCCATGTCTGTAATCTCTTCGTAGATTTTCGGGTCCGCGCCCGGGACCATGTAGTCCCCAAAGAGAAGGTTGGGTGACGGCACGACGATGTCCCACACCGCGCGTTTGGCGTCGGACATGGCATCGGGGTTCTAACATACGAGACATGAATGGTCAATCATGGTCGAGGACGTACATTGGTGACGTCGGGCACGCCGAGCTTTTGCCCAAAATGGAGTGCCATTTGCGACTGCAGCTGGCCGTGAAACCACTGGTGGTCACTGAGCGTCGTGAATCGATCTTCAAAGACACGCATGTTCTCGTGCACCCAGAGGCGCAAGAGCTGTTCGAGCTTGACGACGCGCTTCATGTCGCCCATGAGCAGCCCCTGGAAGACTTTGGCTAAGTCGCGCAAGTTGAACGTGTAGTGGGCCTTGGCGGGCGTCGGAAGGAGCTCCTTGATGATGGTGTTGTAAATATAGATGGAGCTCTTGACGATCGCAAGCCCAACATCTGGCGGCTTGAGCTCTTCTGAAAACTTGGAGAGGAAGCTCGCGACGATCGTAGCAAACACTTGTTTTTTGTTGTCGTCCGACATTTCCGTGTACCCGATGATGTTGAAATGGCGAATGAAGCGGGGCGTGATGGGGTTCCGGCCGCCGCCAGGTGGACCCATCGACGCAACAAAGACGACGTCGACAATATTGCGAAAAACGAGGAGCTTGCGGTCATACCAACCCCCTTGGTCAAACCACTGGCGGAGGATCTCGATCGGTGGCTGGGCAAAGTACTCTTCCTGTTTCGGCATGTTCAAATCGTCAATGTGGATGATAAATTTCTTCCCCGCCGTCGGGCCGTACACGCCCTTGCGTCGCTTCTCCATCTTGCTGTCGAGAAAATCTTGGGTCTGATTGGCACTCGTTTGCGCCGAAAAGGTCAATTTGAGCGGGACGAACTTGTCGGCGTCGACGCGCTCGAGGAATTGGTTGACGTTGATCGTCTTGCCCGTGCCCGTGGGGCCCACAATCAGCATGTGCACGCCTTGCGTGAGCGCGAGCTGCATGAGAAACGTCGAGCGGACGCTGTCGCTCGTGGGCACGACCAGCTCTGAGAACGACGCTTCGGCGGGGACTATGTACTTGGGAATCGTATCGAGCCACAGCTTCCAGCTTTCGGTCGGCCGGTCCAGCGCATAGTCGTAAACAAGACCATCTGCTGGCATGTGCATGTGGATGCTCGGGTGGTTGAACATCTCTTCGCGCAAGTACGCATCGAATTTCACGCGCCCAGCTTCGTTACCCGTGGCGCCGACGGACCAGACCAGGCAAAAGCAAAAGAGTTCGGGCATGTGCTTGGCAAAGAACGCGACGTGGTCGGCCCGCGTTTCCTTTTTCTCTTCGCCGACCAAAACGGCAAAGAACGAGTCGAGAAGACGCATGAGACTCATGCACAAGTTGTTGGCGATCTGCGGCAGCCATTCCTTGACGTGATGCGTGACAAAGTTGATGCTGGGCCGCAGAAACGAATCAAAGAGCCACTGCAGTTGTTTGCGGGTCTCGTTGGAGAAATCGTGGGGAATGTTCTCGAGCCTAAGGCGAGAATGGGTGGTCAGGAGACGGCCATGTTGCTACGACGACGTACCAACTCGTGACGAGCGGGTCAAACCCGAGAGACGCAGGCTCCATGTAGACCATGCCCGTCCGACTGACCGTCGCGGGCGACGCAACCGACAAGTCTTCGACTTCAAACATCATGGTCATCTCATTGGACATTTGTATGATTTCGCCGCTGCTCAAACAGAGCTTCTTGTTGTCGTCCAGGACCGTGTTCATGTTTTCAATCCAAATGGCGTCCACAGGTCCGTCAAAAATGACCCATTTCCGATCGGCGTTGGCACTTGACGCGGCCGCGCGGTACAGCGTACTGAGGATCCCGTCTTGCCATTCGTGGGTGCTCGCGTCAAACTCGCCGTAGAGCTGGCCCATCGTGATGGATTTCGGGTTGAGTTGGTAGATGATGACTTCTTCGTACGCAAATCCTTGCTCGCCGAGTTTCTTGAGTTCGGTCAGTGTATCACAAAGGACTTTGACGTTGCTCGATTTGCCTACGCAGAGGTTTTGAAATGGATGGCCACGAGACGACGATGACGCACCGCCACCCGTAGCACCCACGACCATCAAGCCATGGCGGACACAAAGCGTTTCGTACAACTGGACGACCTTGAGCATAAAAAACGGGTGGGGTTGTAGCTTGAGTCGTTGAATCACGAGCTTGGAGACGCGATTGAGAGCCCCTGCGACACGATCGTCAAGCGACGAATATTTGAATCAGGTACCAAGGTTGAGCTGGGGACGTGATTTGCCCGGGAAGAGATCACTGATGATGCCGTTGAAGAGAGGAATGTCAAACGAGAGAAATTTGGGCAAGTTGACATCTTGGAGCGCGCGCAGCAAGAGTACTTCTTCGTCCATGTGCGGGTCGGCGCGCTTGAGGTTGCCTGCAGCAGTGATGACAGTCTTGACGGCGCGCATGCCGTAATCGTAATGTGATTGCGACGACAATTGCTCCGAGCAAAGCTAGTGGCACATATCAAGGACGAGCGGTCAAAATGCGTTTCGAGGATACCTTGAACGTCGTGACCATCTTGGCGCCGCATTCTTTGGCCTTTTCGTAGCCGTAGGCAAAGAACATGATTTCGCCAATCATGGCATAATCGGGCACCATCATGGCCACGGGGCGGAAGAGCGCCGCCAAACTGTCGGGGAGATCGGATCGACCCGCGTACCCGGGATTCATCGTAATAAAAACACCGAATTGGGGACTCACGGCAATGTCCGAGCCTTCAAACATGATGCGCTTCTCGTTTGCGCGGATGGCGAGCTGCACACCATCGCTCAGTCGTCGAGCCACCAACCACGACGAGTGTACCTGGAGGGTGGTGACTTGCTGGCCAATCACAGACAACACTTCAATGTTGATGCGGTTGAACTCGTCAAAACATGCCCACGCGCCACACGACGCCAAGCCCTACCCCGTTGTTGTGAGACACATTGTGATGCCGCGTGTCTGCTGACTTTGAAGAATTTGCCCATCGCAATGTAGTCCAACCCGTCCGAGCAGTTAAATACGACGCACTGCTTGGCCAGTGCCTTGGCCAAATCTTTGGTCGTTTCAGTTTTGCCCGTGCCGGCGGGTCCGGCCGGCGCGCCGCCCAAAATCATTTGCAGCGCAGCCATGAGTGTCATGTAGCACTTGTCTGTGAGCGGTGTGATGACGAGCCGAAACGAGTTGCCAAGATACTCGTAGCCGTATGGCCGGCGGGCGCTGACCTACTCAGACTCAGAATCAGACGCTCGAACGCAAACGTACCATGTCGGCAAAGAGATCATCGACCCAGTAATACCGCAGCTGGCTCGACCACATAAAATCATCCTTTGTGCCGACTTGGTTATGGGCCAATCGGAGCGTCACGTCACGGGCGTGGACATCGATGACGGTGAGCGCGCCGACACTGATACGCGCCAACTTGTCCAAGTGACCTCGAACCTACGCATAGAACGGATGGTCAGGAGCGAGCCACTGGAATAATAGACACGTACCATGATGACCATGTCGGCCAGCTGGGCCAGCTGCCGCTCGAGCATTTTCTCGACGCCTTTGGCTCCATGTAACGCCATGGCTTCCTCCATTTCACGTGTCCAATGGAACTGCGACCCGTTCAAAACGCACATGCCTGGCCATTTTTGGATCCACTTGACGCGGGACACTTGCGTGTAGTCTTGAATGGCCTTGAACATGACGGCGCGAATCGAGATGCGCATCATATCCTCGACTTCTGTCATCCAATGCTCGACGTTCTTCCCATTTGGGTTGACGGGCGTCGCCATCGCAACCTGCTCGCCTTCGGCCGATATCATGGCTGTGATCGTCAAGTCTTCTTGGAACTCAACCTTGACGACGCCTTCAAAGCACTTTTTCAGATGTGGCTGAACGAGCTTGACGTCTTTCGACTCGGATAAGATCGAGAGCAGCTCTTCGTTGGACAAAAAGTAAAACCGCGAAAAACTCGAGCGCTTCGTTTCGAGAAAGTCGCTCAGGCCCTTTTGCACTTGCTCGAGAAATTTATTGCTCTCCTGGAATCGGTCCAGCAGCTTGTCGTTGTTGCAAAAGTTGATCACACTTGGCTTGGCCTTGGCGCCTTGCAGCGTCTGTCGCCAATTTTTATCCACCGTGGCAAACCGCTTGCCTTCCATCGGGAGCTGTTTGTTGATGTCGGGCGAGTCAAAAATTGGCTGCAAGTACAGCCACGCGCGTTGCACCGCCATCCATTCTTCCAAGACGTCGGAGACCGTGCTCAAACATTTTTCCCATTTGTTGATACGCTCTTCAAATGGCTTTTTGAACGCCGAGAACTGCATCGCTTGGGTGATTGTGATCTGTTCGTCCAAAATGGCTTGGACCTCGTCGACCGCTTTGAGGATAAACGTGCCCGTCTCGCGGTAATCGACTACCGTCAACCTAGCCATCCACGATAACATGAAGTCGCCACGGGATGGACGTACTGGACTTGCTTCCACTGCTCCTCCATCGCATTCAACGCCTTTTCAATCTGGTATTCCTTCCCTGCCGTTTCGCAGATCTTGGTGATCGTTTCGATGTGGGTGTCTAGCCCAAGACTCAACACGTACGAGAGCTTCATGCCCCGATCTGGCCGGAACGTCATGTGGGTCTCCTGGTTCATGAGCATCCAATGGCGATCTTGCATGCCAGGGTTTCGAAGCGCCATCACGAGCGGCACATGCGGCCGGAACGCAGCGATTTCGTTCTTGATGTGGTTGGCAATGTCCAAACAGCCCTTGATGTTCATCTTTTCAAAGTATTTGGTCGCTTTCGTGATCGTCGTCCAGTTGGCCTCGACAAATTGCTCGAATTCTTCGCCGACAATGTCCAAGAACGGCCCGTCCATCCATTTCTTGTGGTCCTTGATCCAATTGTTGGCTGTCTTCCAGAGCATCGAGTACGGCTCAAAGTCGCGCCGGATGCGGCTGATCTGCTCGTAGTCGGACATTTCCTGGGCAAAGAGCACTTCGCGCGAGTTGAACAACCGCGCGTCTTCTTCGCATTTCGCAATCTTTTGGTCAATGTTGATGACGTATCTAGACAAGACTATCGTCTGTAATCATGCGACGAGGCGAATTGGTCCTACTTGTAGACTTGCTCGACACGCGCGAGGTCCGTGTACTGTTTGAACCCGTCAACTTCTTGATGCAACAGCCGAAGCGACTCGTTGAACTCGACCTGCTGGTCTCGCATCTCGGCAAGGAATTGCTGGTTTTGCATGACCAAGATGTTGTTCATCTTGTGCACTTGGTCATAAATATGATTTGGACAGAGCCGGACGCGCCAAATGTTCATGAAGTCCTCCTTGTCCATGCGGTATTGAAAGCTGTCGAGCACCTACAGGACAACGATGGCCTCGATGTCGTGCGTTAGCATGTCTTACCGCTCGGTACTTGATCAACATTTGGGACGATGCCAGCAGTGGCGCCAATTGCGCGGGGATGCTCTCAATGTACTTGTTCATCTCGGTGAGCTGCTCAATGTCTGTCGGGATTTTCTGCAGCTGGCGGTTGATAGGTTCAAAGTGGCCAAGCAAGTCCTTGGCCAAGTTGATGCATTTGGTCAGTTGGCAGTCCAAAAGACGCTTGGCCAGCCGCCGATGCTTCTCGGCCAATTGGGCTCGCATGGCCGCGCAGCTGACCGAGTACATGCCAAGTTCGACGTTCGTCGCCGGGATCGCGTCTTCCATGTCGACGGCATCTTGGTTGTGTTTCTTGATGCTGTCGGTGAGTTCCTGGAGGTTGGGTGGATCCTGGGCGCGGAAGAGATCGAGGTATTTCTCTTCGTCAAGGTTGAGGAACCGAATGTACCGCTCGTACTGTCCCAGGTAATCTCGCAGCGGCTGCTCGCTCTTCTCGAGGAGCCGCACGACGTCGTCGCGCACCTTGACGACCCACTCTTCGTTTCCATTTACGTACGGGATCGACGGATGGCTGCTCCAGAAGAGCTTGTCCATGACCATCTGCTCCACTTGCTTGATGTCTTTGAAGCTGTCGATCGATTTGTTGAACACTTCGACGACGAGCTGTCCAAATGCTGGAATCGGTGTGTTGTAGCCAAACGCATTCCCCATCACAGGCTCCACGGGCGCAATCGGACACGGCTCTTCCTCTCGGCCTGCAAAGGCATGGTCGATAGTCCGTCATGCCAAAAAAAACGTACGGTGGTCGCCGTCTGGATCTTCGTCCATGAGCTTTTTCATCTTGGCCTCGTACGCGTCCTTCCACGCGGCGATCTGCGCTGCCGTCGCGTCCATGTCGTCTTGGTTGATCACAATCAGCTCGGGCGAAATGGCCAGATTCAACGTGAAGAGCGCTGGCGGGTTTTGAATTTGCCGTTGGCGGCACAAGAATTCATGCTTGACATTCCCCAGCTCGTCTACGCGTCGTCGTCACATCGCCACTCGTCGACCGCCACTGTACCTCGCTTTGCGTCAAGATCCGGATACGACAAGACGGTCGTCTTGGCGTCGACAATCTTGACGGTCGCCTCGGACGCTTTCTCGATGAAACTTCGAAACGCATGCAGCGATTGCTCCGACATGTATCGGAGCGTGTCCTACCACGAGCACATGTTGTTTCTCCATGATGACGATGGCGGCGTTACCTTCATAGTCAAGTTGACGCGCCGAAGGAACGACCGGAGTTTGCTAAACTCGTACGTGTCGCGCCGCGTCTCCTGGAGGTTGTACCAGCCCTTGCCGACGTGGACCAACGATGACTTGATTGCGTGCGTGAGCTTGTATGGCCAGTCGTCGTGGGCAATTTTAAACACAGTGCGTTCTTGGGTATTCTGGCGCTGCTGAAACTCTTCGAGTTTGAGGCTGCGCGTCGTCTTGAGCGCAAAGACGTCCATGCAGAGCATCCGGTAGCACTCTTCGTTGACCTTGACGACCGCCGCGAGCGTCTCGGGGCTCGTCAAGAACGTCTGGAATGAAAACCCGATGAATTGGTCGGCGTAGTCGATGGGTGGCGCCGTCTCCGAGTGCAGCAATGTCGTCGGCCGATACTGCGTCGATGGATTATGCCGTGCGTCGTCCGAAACGATCAGATGAAAGTCCATCGTCGGCGACGGGTGGGTCTTTTGCTGGTGCTCGAAGATGATGCGACTCATTGTGCGGAGGTAGTCGGTGTGGATCTCGTTGATGATGCGCGTCGGATCGGGCACCGCGACGTTCTTGGCCACAAATGGCACGGACGCGAGCTTGAGGATCTTGTTGATGTTCTCCGACCCGAGTTTGTGCAGGTCGTCGGCCGGCATGCAGTCGATGTAGATGTTCTTGCGGATCTCCGACTGCGCGACGAGCCGCGCATGATGGGCCGCCACGACTCGCTCGACAAATTGCGCCGGGTCCTCAGCCTATGCGCGCCATCAAATGGTTGCACCAACATGGAGAGACGCGTCTACTTTAAAGCACATGTCGTTTCGGTGGAGCTGGACGTCGTCGTCTTGGCCTTGGTTGCGAAACCGCACGAGAAACATCTTGCTGTTTGCGTTGTACCCGATGGCATGGCCGTCAGCCCAGACCCCCGCGACCCCTGGCCGGCCGTAAAGCGCCGTGACGGGGATCGCAATGGTGCCGTCCTTCTTCTTCCCGCATCGCATCCAGTCCTATGCACCGTGGGTCGTCGTCGTTGATAGGTCCAGGGACGCACCTGGGGTTCGCGCACTTCAAACGACTTGTCGTCGAACCAGTGGAGCGGCATCGCTTCGAGCAAGTGCATTGCAATGCCACTCGGGTCACTCGCCATGGCTTTGTACTCGGGGCTTTGAAAAAGTTGCGCGAGGCGCGCGCCGACCATCGCGCCGACATTGGCGGATTCAAACATCCGCTTCTTCCTGTACAAGTCTTTGACGATCTGAATGGACACGTTTGACACACCGTTCGACTTCGACTTGGCGCGGCGGCTGGTCGACCGTCCGTTCATGTGGCAAAAAGACTTTAGGTTCGATGTCCCCGCGCTGCTTACGCACGACTGGCACCTGCTGCAGCGAGACGGGCATGCCCACCGTGTATGCTATTCCCACATTGATGTCCGTCGCAACATGGCATCACCCTACCTGGGGGGATGTCCACGACGGCATTTGTCCCTACGGTAGTCGTGGACGTCTTGAGCGAGGTGCTTGTGTCGGGTGTGGGGATCGGATCCAAGTAGAGTACGCTCACACTCTTCTCGTCCGTCGGTTTGGGCTTCACGGGACTGGTCGACGGTGCAAGCGTCTTCCGCCCACGCTGCGTCATCATGAAGAGGGGTGAGTGAAGATGGGCGTGTCCATGAGGAGATGTCTACCTTGGTGGGACTCGGCATCCTTCGTCGCTCCACCCGTTGCGGCGTGAAACGTGCCTTGCGCGACCTTTCAACTTGCGTTTCGCGGCGGCAAACCTCCGGATAATTTCAAAATCGCAATGTCCGGATGTTCTTAGGTTTATTCGGATTTCACCTTCTCGTTTAATTAGCTGGGTGTTTGTATGCTGATGACATTGAAGTGTGTAAAAAACCGCACCCATCTTGGGCGGATATCCGCGTTGACCGCCCCAAGAAATATCTTTGAATTGCCGCCGTCGATCGCGATGATGCTCCGCTTGGCAACGCGCCCGAAGCGCCTTCCACCCCACTTGGCGTCTATGCTCTATACGACCAACTCTACCGAATGGGTGGACAACGATGGAGAGAATCCCAAGACGATTCAGCGTATCACACCGCTGCATCTGCGTTCGCAAGAGGAGACCCGACGCGTCCAGCTTCTCATCCGCACATTCAAGCAGTACGGGCATTTTGTCGCGCACATTGATCCCTTGCGCAAGAGCGAGAAGCTCCCCGAGCTGCAGAAGTGGAATTGGGGAAGCCGATGGGTCGAGAAGCCGTACTTTGACGACTTCAACTTGGAAAACCTTGCTCATAGCTCTACGTTGGAGCTGAGTACACATGGTACGTCCCCATCCACCATCATGTCCATCGTTTCACGTCCCCGCGTAGGCTTCTCCGACGAGGACCTCGACCGCGAATTCTTCATCGGCGACGATTTGTCCATTGGACCCGTGGCGACGTTGCGCGATGTCCGTGACTTCCTCCTCCTCCACATGTCCGATGACTTTCGCATAGATTGTCACGCAATTGCGCGCACTCTTTTGTGGACACATTGCGACCGAGTACCAACACTTGCGGAACCGCGAAGCTGCGTTGTGGATTCGGGAAAGCTTGAACAACTACAAAGTTGATCTCCTCGGATCGAGGCCGATGTCCCTGAGCATCGTTTTGTAGAACCATACATTCACGCCGGACGAAAAGGTGGCGATATTCAACGACCTGCTCGAGGCAGAATTGTTTGAAAAATTCCTCGGCCGCCGGTACACATTGCATGATGCTCCTCGTCTGACTCGTGAAAGCTTTTCCGGCGCCAAGCGGTTTTCGATTGAAGGCGGCGAAAGTTTAGTGCCAGGGCTCAAGGAACTCTTAGAAACCGCGAGTGACTTGGGCGTCGAAGCAGTCTACATGGGCATGGCGCATCGAGGTACGTTTGCTCGTTTGATTGGATGGCCCAGCGGTTTTTGGCCAGGTCGACTCAACATTTTGGCCAACGTACTCCAACGGCCCTTGCGGACCATCATGTCGCGCTTTCAGCCGTATTTGCCCGACGAGCCCGAATTTCCCAACAATTCCGACGACGTCCGGTACCATCTTGGCACGGTGTCCCATCTGACAATGCGCAACGGCAAGAAAATCGATGTAAGCGATCTCCATCAAAAGTCATCCGTTGCATTGTCTCTCTTGCAGGTGAAATTGGCGGCCAATCCATCGCATTTGGAAGCGGTTCAACAACCGTTCGGGTCGTCTTGGTCTCATGTGGCAATATATAGGTCAACCCTGTCGTGCTGGGAAAAGCCCGTGCATTCCAGGAGGAAATCAACGACGTCGATCGCTCTCGGGTCATGCCATTGCTCTTGCATGGGGATGCTTCCATGTTTCAAGGCTCCGTTCGGTAAACCCACGACATACTCCAACGACGTCACTGAGCGTTGCGACAGGGAAGCATTTGGTTTCAGTGGGCTCGAGGACTTTAAAACGGGCGGCACGGTGCACGTGATCATCAACAACCAAATTGGATTCACGACATTGCCCAAACAAGCCGACTCGGCCATCTACTGCAGGTACGCTCATGGGCCTACGAGAATATATACGCCACGCGATGGGTAGTGACGTGGCAAAAATTTCACGAAGTCCGATCTTTCACGTGAATGGCGACGACCCCGAGAGTGTCGTCAAGGTGATGAAGATGGCCGTGGAATACCGCCAACGATACAAGTGCGACGTCGTCGTGGACTTAGTTTGCTATCGTCGACACGGCCACAACGAGCAAGTAGGGGGCTGTGGTTTTGGCAGGTGCCTTTGACTTGCGTGTAGGATTCGCCCGAGATCACGGCGCCTGTGATGTACCATTGCATCAACCAACACCCGACTGTGATCAATACGTACAAGAAACAATTGCTGACTGAAGGCCACGTTACGGCGGGGTCGTGTGCGATCATGGTGTCCAACATTGAATCAGACCTCGCGAGCGAACACGAGTACTCGAAATCGTGCCCGTCCTTTTGGGACAATGACGGGGACCAATCGAAAGCCACGGACGAAGTGCTCGCGGGTTTGTCCGAGGGCGACAGCACCGGCGTTGAGCGGAAGCTCCTCGAAGAGATTGGCGCGCAAATCTTTCGCATCCCCACGGGCTTTACGGCGCATAAAAAGGCAAGGCCAACGACGCAACATGCCAAGCTAATTGATGTCTAAGGTCGAAGCGATCATGAACAATCGCCTCCGCGCAGTCGAAACGGGCGCCCGCGTGGATTGGGCGACGGCCGAAGCGCTGGCATTTGGCTCGCTCATGGCCCAAGGCATCAACGTGCGCTTAAGCGGCCAAGACTGCGAACGCGGCACGTTCAATCAGGTACTCCAATTGCACCATACGCCTCGAAAGCAATACCGGGCTATCCTAGCGCCATGCCGTGCTCTACGATCAATTCGAAGCCCTCTCGATGCGAAACATCACGCACACGCCACTGAATGGTATCACCGCCCATCGTCGACACGTGACTAACTTGAGCAGAGCTTTCGCTTGATGTACTGGCCGAGAAAGTTCCAAAATACGATCTCCCGACCAATATGACGCCAAAGATTAAAGTGTGCAACAGCCCGTTGAGCGAAGAAGGTGTTCTCGGCTTTGAATATGGCTATTCGCTGCAATGGTATGCTGGCTCTCTTGGATGTGGTGTCTCATTGGCACAGTCCCAATGCGCTGACTGTGTGGGAAGCCCAATTTGGGGATTTTGCCAACGGTGCCCAAACCATCATCGACACGTTCATCGTATCGGGCGAGCAAAAGTGGCGCGTTCGATCGGGTTCGTTGTGTCGTGTGGCGCGTGCGTCATGTGGTGTCGGATAGGATTGGTCTTAAACCTTCCTCATGGTTACGAAGGCCAAGGCCCCGAACACAGCAGCGCCCGCATGGAGCGGTTCCTTCAGCAGTCGAACGAAGACAGCGATCACTTTTCGACCGACTTGGAGAAGGCCGACGTCGACGCCAACATCCACGTTGTGATCCCAACGACGCCGGCGCAATACTTTCACGCATTGCGCCGCCAAGTGTGTGCCAAGTACAGACCCATGCCTTCGTCTTGGCCTGACAGTGAGATGACGTAGGTATCGAAAACCTCTAGTCATGTTTACGCCCAAATACTTGCTGCACCATCGACCTTGCACGTCCGAATTGGACAACTTCAGCCTCGGCACCAAATTTGAACGCGTCATGCCGGTCCACCCTGACGACAAGAAACGCATGGTCCCTGACGACCAAGTAGACATTCCTAGTGTGGCATATGTGTATATCAACGTGGTTTTACTGTAGGTCCGACGCATTATCATTTGCAGCGGCAAGATCTACTACCCTCTTGTTCAAGGCATCCGCTCCCGCAACTTGATGAATGTCGCGACTGCGCGCATTGAGCAATTGGTGCCGTTTCCATTTTCACACGTGGCCGAGCAAATGCAAATGTATCCCAACGCTGAGATCGTTTGGGTTCAAGTACGTCAAGTCGCGTACTGTTCATCAGCCAGCCTTATGTAGGAAGAGCCCAAAAACATGGGTGCGTGGGCCTACTGCCAGTCGCGGCTCGTGACTGTCCTGCGCACGCTCGGCGATGTACGTCATATGCCACAATCATGCGAGCCTAACCCCTCGCTTGTAGACGCGCCACGTCACCTACGTCGGTCGTCCGCCAGCGGCGTCCCCTGCGACGGGGCAATACGAAGTCCACCAGCAAGAAATGCGCGTCATTGTCGACGATGCGTTGGCCCCGTCGGCGTAATATTAAGTAGTCGGTCGACACTAACGGTGTAAAACATTGTGGTACAGTGCGTCTTGGGCCTGGCGGGCGGCCAAGTAGGTGGCGTGCGCAGGTGTCGACGGCTGGGCGCAATGCGCGTCGGGGTGCAGCGGCGCCACGGTCTGCAAGTCGTTGAGGCCCAAGTGGGCGCCAGTAAAGATGGCAATGCCGCGGGACGTGAGCTCGATCGCGTCCGTTTCAATCCACACGGGTCGACCGATGCAGTCGGCTGACGCCGTCGGATGAGACGATTCAAATTGGATGTCGCACCTATGATTTGCCGCCAGAGCGGGGACGAGCCGAGTGCTGTGCCGCTCGACACGAGCACAGCATTGGGGGACGCGACGTTGCCTAATGCGAGCGGCATTTAGTGAGTGATCGCAAGAGGAGGACGCACCAAAGAGAGCGTGGATGGTCGCGAGCCGCAATGCCACTGATTCCATCAAGGCACGTAGCATGTGCACGGGCGTCGTGCTAATTTTGATGCCGCTGATGACGCACGTCGCGTCCTCGTGCCATCCTGGGGCGCGTTCGCCTGGTCAAACGATAAAAAAGTGTCATGAGATCGGAGGCGACCATTGAAGAAGGGCAAGATGGAGAGGCCGTGGGCATGCGGTGCCATGGCGGCGAGCTGCGCATGGACATCTACACTTCAGTTGTGGGACGATGCAAAGGAGAAACCATGTTGACCTTGTGGAAATGCCAACGTCTGCGTGGCCCACTCAAAGACAGATCCCCCGTCTGTCAAGGCGCCGCCGACAAGCGCATGCGTTGCGTCGACGCGGTAACACCAGAGGCCGCGCGGGACTTTTTGGACGGCGGCGACAGGGCACATGACACGCATGGCCGCGCTCGTACCAACAGTGAGCCCAATTCGGCTATTGCATAAATTAGACATGCATAATCGTTCAAGTGAGTACTCGGGGGTGCTGCACTTCGACCCAATGTTGGCCGCAGCGCCGTCGGCCAAGGCCAGGTACATCTTGGCATCTCGAAGGAGAGGCCACCGTTTGGCATATGACGTAGTGAGCTTTGCCTTGAGGGGCACCGAGGGCTCCTGCGATGCAGGTGAGAAGGATGGTTGCGAGGAGGAGGATGCCTGGGGCGGGGGCAGTGTCGCGGGGTTGATCTGCGCCAGTTCGAGCAGCTTGGCGTCCCAAATGGCGTCACGAAAAGCCAGCAGACCCGTCCAAGATGCCTCGCTGTAGCTCATGGGCACAGCAGTGTCCTTGGCGTCTGTCCAGTGGCGAAGGAGTGTCCCCACGAGAGACTGCCACGTGTGGACTGCCGTCGGGTTGTGATGGAGAAGCTGTGGACCAGCGTAGCATGGGTGAATGGGAACGCCCGTTCGATTGTACATCTAAGATGACGTCACACGGTGAAAACTGGGACTCGATACCTCTTGCAGCAATTCTTGGGCGGCCAACGACTGCGCGAGAGACTTGGCCTCCGCGGCGCTTTTGCCCGCGTACGTGAGAACGGGGGTGACGGGGGTGCCGAGCGCACCGACACCCACGAGGGACATGGCAAAGCAGGAGAAGCCGACGCCGAGAACGCGGAACTCTTGCTGTGCCGCCATCCACCGCAGAGTCGCGTCCATTACGTGTTCCTACACTCGACCACAATAGCATGCAAAAGTCAGCGACATGCATACCACTGCGCGCTGGATGACATGGTAATCTGCAGTGCCGTCGGATGCCAACGCACGCATCTTGTGCTGCTGCAAGGATCCTGGGACAAGGACCCATGTGCCGTGGCGGTGAACGTATGCACTCGCGCGGACGGACGAGCTGCCAATGTCGACCACGAGGATGGAGCTCTGCTTCTCCTTGGCATCGAGGATACGCTGCTCTTCGACCCACCGACGGTGATAAATCCATGCCGACCCCGCGAGAAGCGCCGCAATCGCAGACGCGGCGACGGAAGTAGATGGCGCGAGGAATTTCATCCCAAAGATATTGCTTTCGTGTGGATGCCTGTCGTTCCGACGTGCATGTTCGGAATCCAGTATGTAGGACATATAATATAAAGGAATTACTCCGATGACATACTGTTGACTCATCCTGAACGCATGCGGTGGAGCGAATTCGCTTGCTTGCAGGGTGATCCATGAACGCCTAGGAGCCTGCTTTACGCCCCGCGCAGTCAGTAGATTCCCGTGGTTCCATCGGCACGTTCCTCGTTGGATTTGGAATGACTCGATGCATGAAACCGATATTGAATTTTGACCCCCCGACTTGAAATAGACACTTTTCAAATGATTTGCAACACATCGGAAATTGTCTGACTTGATATTGAGCTCAAGCCCGACAACGTCACCACCGATGGGTCCCGTGCTTCGAGCCACGCTTCGAGTCCTTCATGGAGGTTCCAGCCGTGACTCCAACAAGCCTGGACAACGTGTGCCTGTGCGAGCGTTGACACGAACGTTTCGCAGAACAATATAGTGAAACCCAGTGTCCTGTTCTTGGAAGAGACAACCGCCACCACCCACTGTGTGTTTTTCACTCGTCCATGGGATTTCCTCATTCCAGTTGCACATTTATTTAATTGCATACAAACTGGCAAAGAACATTTGAAAATTGCATTTTGGTTTAAAAAAGCAAGGCTGCGACAACCACTGGGGAGCGCATTTATGTGCCCGAGCTCGTCGGACAGCCAAGACCCGCTTCTCTGGTCGTAGTTGGATGAAGTGTTTCGAAGAAGACGCGATCGAATTCAAGATATCGCTCGACGACGCGACGCCCCAGCAGCCCGCCGCCGGCAGCGACTCTCCCGAGAAAGGAATGCCATTGATCCAAGCAATTCACCGCGCTGTCCTCGAGACTGTCAAGCGCACGTCCGGCCGCGCCTTCGACATGAGCGAGATCGCACCCATCAAAGCTCTCTGCGATCAACTCTTGCCCGCCGACTGTACGTGTGCATGGTGTAGCTTGAGGAACTCAAACTGCAGGATTAGTGGGCTTGGACGTGCCGAAACCCAGACCCGCGGGCGCGACGTCGCCGCGCTTCCGTCCGATTCAGTACATCGAAGTGTACGAGGACGCAAACGTGTCCATGGGGTAGGTTGCGCCGCACGTGTTCTTGTGGGCTCATGGTGTCGCGTAGCATTTTCATTTTGCCCCCCGGGGCATCCATTCCCCTTCACAACCACCCGAGCATGACGGTGATATCTCGCGTCCTCTACGGGGCCATGCACGTGAATGCGTTCGATCTCATTCCTGCCGACGAAGACGAAACGTTTTGGTCGCGCAAGGAGAAGCGAAAACGGAACGGACAGCTCAAGAACAACAGATTTCCCCGCTTCCGCGAACGGCATCTCCAAATCGCCGCGCAATCCGTGAGCCACGTCGTCACGGGGCCCAGCACGACCGAGCTCTTGCCCGACAGACACAACATCCACGAATTCACGGCGCAGAGCGACATTGGATGCGCCATCTTTGACATTTTGACGCCTGGCTACAATCCCCTGTACGACACGATGACAGAATCACATAGAGGACTCACTGGGATGTGATGTTTGTCTCTAGGGCTGGCCGCGACTGCACGTACTACCGCGCCCTCATGCCCGTGGAAGGCGGGACCAACGAAGAGCCGTGGTATGTCTTGGAACCGTCGTCCATGCCGCCATCTACATTCATTTCCGTCGACTTGCCGTACAGAGGCCCCGTCGTCCCTGCCAAAGGGTCGCTGTAACGAAGACGTAGTCGAGTTTTTATAGTGCGCTCAATCATGACTGCTTCTGGAACAACATGTTGATCTCGGCATTAAATTATACAGCATGGTAATGCGTGGCGGGCGTCGCCGCGTCGCCGCCGCCATCTTGCGGACGGAAGCGCGTGGCTTGGCCATTGTGGTAGGCCTGCCATTCGGGCGCGAGTTGTCGGTCAAAGTTGTCGTGGGTGGCGCCGTGGGTGCAACAACCAATGCCAAAGCGGCGCGCGATGCGGAGGACGAGAAAGATGACGGCGCCGAGGAAGCGGATGATGTTGAAAAAGGCGACGACGTAGCTCAGGCCTTTCAAGTAGCACGAACTGGACACCATGACGACAATGATGTACATCCAAATGCCGTTCGAAACGAGCCACGAGAGGAGGAGCGTGGAGCGGAAGGCGCGAAAGCTGTCGTCGACCTCTTGGTCTTCTTTGGCCTTTTTCTGCCGCGCCGCTTCGAGCCGCTTCTGTTGCTCGACCACGTCCTTGACGTTGCCGCCACCTGCTTTGGCTGGGCCATGGCCCCCGCCCGATTCCAAGCCCTTGGTGCCCCAACTCAAGTCGTGCAAGTTGCTGTAGGCGTAGATGCCGAGGATATTCTAGCCAAATATCAAGTCAGGACGACGACGGCGGCGGCGGGTCACACATACCACAAACGTCGGGAGCATGAAAAAATACTGCACAAAGCTAAAGAGGATCGAAAACTCGCCGTGGAGGAACGCCGAGAGGAAGATTAGCCCGAGCGAACAGACGACGCCACCCGCCAACTCAAACTTGGAGACCGAACATGGGTGGAGGCCAGGGCGCGGGTCGACGGCGACCATGTCGGTGGCAAAGAGACCATAGAACGACAGGCCGCTCACGAGCATCATGACCAGCCCGAGATACAAACTGCAGACAAAGTAAAAGCTGGCGGTGCGGGGTTCGGGTTTGTTGCCAAGCGCAAAGACGATGAGGCCGCCGACGATCGCAAGATACAACGTGAGCATGACTTCGAGCACTGCATTGGCCTTGGCATAAAGCGCAAGCGTCAGGACAAAGTAAAACGTGAGGTAGAGATTCGAGAGGAGAAACCACGCAAGGAGGTTCTGGAGCGCCAAGTAGACAAACTGCAACGTAAAGACGACCTTGCGCGCCGTCGAGTGGGCGCTGTTGGCCCACACGCGGCCAAAGTGGCCAATCGCAAAGAGGCCGGCAAAAAACGAGCCGTTGAGCCACCGGCGGCGCTGCTTGATCAAGTCCACGAGCGTCTCGGGGACGTCCGTGCGCGCGATCGCGTCCTTGACGTAATGCATGGTCCACATCTTACCTTCGCGCGCCAAGAGTTCAAAGCAGAGAATGCGGTCTTCGGCCAAGTACATGTTGCCTTGGAACGGCCCCAAGTCTTTCGTCGTCGACGTCAAGCTCTTAAAGTACTCGGGCAGCGGGCCGACGCCCTTGACGGCGCGGATCGCTTCGTATCGGTAGGCCGAAAACGCGCCCGGGAGGACGCTGATGAACCCAAAGACCGACTCGAGCGACTTGTCCATGATGTTGGAGATCTTGTATTCGAAATGCTGCGCGGCGACGACCGGGTTGAAGTAGTTGGGCTGCTCGACGGCGATTTCGCCGGCGACGCCGCCAATTTGATAGTTTCGCTCCATGCTCCGAACGAGCCGAAAGACCGATGAATCAGCCGGGATCGTCCCCACGTCGACGAGGACCGTGTACTTGGGGTTGAGCTGCTCGGCAAACGCATTGAAGAACCAGAGATGCGAGTTGAGCTTGCCGCCATTGTGCTCCTTGAGCGCGTAGATCAACTGGAGCGGTGGGTAAAACGACGCAAACGTTTCGTTTTCGGGGAGTTGGACGGTCGACTCGAAAAGATGCAGCTGCGTGTCGACGCCAAGCGACGTGACCGTCATGATCTCTTCGTCAAAGCTTCCCAGGCTCTTGAGGTACTCGAGGCACGTCGGACTGGCCTTGGTCCGTCCGTCCGAAACAACTGCGACCGCGACTTCGTGCCAAAAGTCCGGGCCGTATTCCTTGCACATGTAGCGCAGTCCCTTGGCAAGGCCCGTGAGCGTGCCCTTGAGCTCGCTCCCCTCTTCGTTGTACATGGTCACGGTGATAAAGACCTTGATGCGACGCTGCAGCTGGTGCACGCGCAGGACATAATTGTCACTTGTAAACTGGATTGGGTCCTTCGTCGCCACGGCCGTGTACCGCATCGATCGGAACTCGTCGGCGTCGACGTGCGGTGGCGGCATGCGACCCTTCCACGCCTGTTCAACCAACGGCACGTTTGTCTTGGCAATCCGGAGCGCCGGCGGCAAGGCGGCCAGGCGCGCTTCTTCTGCGACGTCCGCCATCCACTTGTCCAATTCCTCGGCCCGCTGGAGCAGCTCGTGCGACTTTTGCTGGATGCCCTTGCGCAAGAGCGGGTCTACTTCGCGCTTTCCCACTTCGACCAGCATCTTCCCCGCGTCCACATACAATTGGATCGCCGCGGCGGGATTCCCGTCACCTTCCATCTGGACGGCCAGTTGCACGAGCCGGAACGCGCCTTCGTACGAGACGCCGCCGTCCAAGAGCTCCTCGACTGTGCTCGGAAGCGGGAGATCTGGCAAGACGGACGACTGTTTCTTCATCAACGTCGCTTGGCGGAATGACTGCTGTCGTTCCTCGACCTTCTTGGCCATGTTGAGGAGCGTCGAGGACGCCGGGATCGGTTCGTCGTCGGCGGTGCCGAGCGACTCGTCGAGGTAACTGTTGTTTGAGTCCTTCGTGTCGCGCCAAAGCGGGACTTGGTTGAATGACGACTCGATGTCCGAGCTGATCGGGCTCCCTTGGATGTACGCGCCACCAAATTCAAAGGATTCTTGGGACTGAATCGAGCGCGGCGGCTGCATATATGGTAGGGTGGAGACTTGTGCGGGAGGCGCGGGGGATGGAGTAGGTGTACCCTGTGCGTTGCCCTCTCGCAGTGCTTTCAGGCGCGCCGCCAGATCATCGTTGGAACTCATCGTCGGGGGGTGTTTCCTTCTTTGTGCTCAACAAACTGATGTGTCTGTCGAGAGCGTGTGACACGACTGGCCAAGTACAGTGTTTTCACGTTTTCGTTCCACGCGAAAATATTGGACATGGGGGGTCTATGCAAAAATGGAATTTTTCAACGTCAATTTGGGTAGGGGGTGGAGTCGAAAAATATTTTGCAACTGCCAGCTGTTGCATCACGCCAGCCAATCGCAGACTGTCTTAGTCGAGTATGAAAATTTGATTGGTCGAAATCGTGGAGCCCTGGAATCCAAAAGATTAAACGACCATCATTTTCATTTATCTTGTACTGCGCGACAGTGTGAATGTCATCTTGGATGAATTCAATGGATCTTCCGATGGACACATATGAGCACCCGTCATGTGGACATGAATATCCTATGTATACACTTGTTTTGTCTGTCTCTAGTTGTGGTCCTCTGTGAACGGATTGTGCGCGGGCGTCGAGACCATGCTCTTTCGCAGGTTGGCGCTGTGAACCACAACCACCATGAGATGTTTGTCGTCAATCAACGTGCAGGCGACGAGAATTGCGAAGGACAACGCACCTCTCTCGCTTCACGATCGCCTTGGCGATGCTTTCCTCCGTGGGGGGGTCCCACAACGTCAGACGCAGCGTTTCGTTGCAAAAGTACGGCCGCCCTTTCGACCGCGACATGCGCATCTCCCATCCCGGCGGCAACGGCGGCACTGCGATGGACCCGCGGTAGAGCGAGTCGGAGAGTGACATACGCACGGCGTCTTCTGCCTCTGAGGTCCTCGGCACGAGCGGCGGCATCGGCGGCGGCGGCTGCGAGTACTTGTTCTTCATCTGCGCCACGCGATCCTTCAAACTCGACACGGACGGCGACGCGCTGCACCGGACGAACGCATCAGGCGGTCGTCTAACTCGGTCGTCGTGCTCGTACCGGAGGCTGTTGGCACTCACGAGGCCGTTGGTGAGGGCCATGCGCGTGGCAGTCGCGTCCACGTCCAACGACGCGCCCAGCTTGGCGGCCGCGTCGGCCAAAAACGCATTCGTCTCGCCCGACTTTTGTCCGACGGCCAGCGCTTCTGGCACGCCGGGCGGCAGTGGCTGCATCTCGGGCGAGTGCGACCGTTCGAGCCGCCGCGAGCTTTGCCTCGAGCCGAGTCGGAACGAGCCGCGGGAGCGCTGCGATTGGTACTGCAGGATGGACGGCGGTTGCGCGCCGCCGCTGCCAGGGGCAACGATCCCGCCCGCCTTAAGCTTTTCGAGGTCTTTTTGAAGCACGACAATCGCCTTGTCCTTCTCTCGCACGAGTTCTTCCTGCTGGCGCAGCTTGACGTGCTGCGCGGCCGTCGTGAGCTCCTTCTCCTGCTTGAGCTTGTCGTTCTCGTCCTTGACGACCGCAAACGCGGCCTGTAGCTCCTCGAGTTCGCGCCGCAGCCGCACGTTCTCGGTCTCGATCAGCGTGATCATCCCGCCCGCGTCGGCCATGACCAGCTGCGACGACGACTTGCCGCGCCTCCGCCCCTCGGGGCTCGTAGCATCGCCGTCCTTGTCCTTGGTTTGCTCGACTTGGAGCCGCGCCTGGAGTGTTCGGAGCTGCAGTTGCATGCTCTCCTGACTTCGGGCGTCGGCGAGCCGCTTCCGGAACTGCGCGCGGCGAAACTTCATGCGGAAGACAGACTGGATCAGCACGGCGCTGCGCTTCATGCGGACGTATTTGCACCTAGCCACGAGGCATGACGAACGCTCTCGTCAGTGTTCAACAAGGTACCGCATGTGCGCCATCCGGACAAAACTATACACGATCGCAGCCTTGTGCTGCCGCTGGAGGACATAATAGAGCCGCCGCGCGCGGATGCCGCGCCACCGACACTGCAGACTCAACATGCCGCGGTATATGGCATGGTACCGTGTCATGGCCAAGACACACCGCACGACAGACTATCAACTATGAGAATGGCATCAACCACGCTGTCGTACCTGGAACTTGATGATCGCTTGGCGTGTGCGGAGGTATTGGCGGCGCTTGGTGCACCCACGGAGGATGCGCTGCATGAGCACGACCTTGGCGTAGAGGAACGTGCGCTTGTGGGTCTCCAAGTCTTCGACGACGCCAGCTTGAAAGTAGATTTTGCTGCGGCCAACTTGGTACGCCGTCGGCGCCGTCCACTGCGGCAGGCGCGCCATGATCGCCAAGCAGAGATCCCGCGACGACATGGTCTTTTCCATCACGTCCGGGTAGCACATGCCGTACGTGCCGAGAAATTCATGGTGCGATTGGCGCACGGGGTAGGCCGACCGCGCGATGCGGATCGCTTCGATGACGCCGGCGCATCGGAGCTGCGAGATAACCATGGCATGATCGAGCACCGACGGGCTCTTGACCGCGTTGGGCTTGATGCAGCGGATGTACTGGACTTTTGTCGACTGGATCGAACCCATGAGCTCGGAGAGATTGATTTTGAACTGGAGGCCCACAGTCTGCTGCGCCAGCGACCGCGATGTCGACCGCCGCTTCCCCGCCGACGCCGTCGACGAGCTGTCTGCCGCTGGTTCGACAAACATGGACGCGACAAACGACGTTGTTGACGATCGCATGAGTTGCGCCAAGTCGGGCAGGAGCGCGTCCTTGTGTTTCTCCAGAAAGCCAACGACGTCGTAGAGGACCGGCGCCGCGTAGTGATGGATGAGAAAATGCGTTCGACTCGTGCGCGGGAATTCGATGACCGGGTCGTCTTTCATGAGCAACGCGGCCTTGGCAACAAAACTCTCTTCGTTGCCCTGGAACAACAATTGTTGGTCGATACACAAAGGCAGACGTACCTTGGGGCGCACGAGTTCTTCGTCGAGGAGCGAAATGAGCCCGAGCTTGGATTCAATCACTTGCAACACGTCGGCGTTGTCGGCATACGCAATGTGGTTCCACGCAATCCCTTCTTCGTCGTACTCGACCTGGACAGTCTTGAACACATCAAAGGTAAACTTTTGTTGCAGCTTTTCGTTGGCGTAATTGATACAAAACTGCTCAAACGAATTGTGCTTGAAGTGCTCAAAGCCAAAGATGTCGAGGACGCCGATGTGATGCTTCATCCGATGGGCGTTTGAGAGTGACGTGTTGATGACCTTGACGAGCCAGTCGAAAATGTTGGCGTAGAGCCCTTTTGCCAATGCATCGCGGCATTGCTCGGCGTCCGCCTACATGTCGTTGCTCCATGAGAAACCGCATCACTCCTTCGTCCAAGGTACCTTGGTCAAGGGCACATGGTACTTGTCGTTGCGCGCTTGGACGGTCCGGGAACAGAGCGCCGATTCCAGCGCTGGCCGTTGTACTCCCAGCAGTTGGCACACGTGCTGCACGTGCTGGCATTGCGGCGAGAGTTGACTCGCTTCGTCCGACACAGTGACAAACTATAATCTCGCTCAACCTCACACGTGACGCATGACGACACACCTGAACTTGACCTAAATGCAGAATCCCAGCCAGCGCCCGAAAGAGCACAGTCTGGTCGACTTCGGAGAGCCCGATGCGACCAAGGGCTGCTTTCGTCTTGTCGAAATGATGCGCGTCCGAATGGCCTTCGATCGCCGTCGTGTGCAGCGAGCCCAAGTACGCATACTCGACGTCGGGCGTGAGCTGCAGTTCGGGAAGATCCGACGCCAAAATCTAACACCGCCTTGTCCGTCGTCTCGCCGGCATCGACACGTTCGTACCTGGTAAAAGATGTGGTAGTTGCGTTCCGCGGCCTCGTGCATGATGACGCGGGTCTTCTCGAGCAAATACGTTTTGCACTGGGCCCCCACGAGGGTTCCCTTGTCGTCAAATTGCAGTTGCGTAAACTTGCCAAAGCGAGAGCTGTTGTCGTTGCGCATCGTCTTGGCATTCCCAAACGACTCGAGGAGCGGGTTCACCATGATGATCTTGGCGATCGTGGCGTCGTTGAGCCCGCCGGCGATGGTCGCGAGGTGGTTCATGAGGATCTTCGTCGTCTCGGTCTTCCCCGCGCCGGACTCGCCGCTCACCAAGACAGACTGGTTGCGCTTCTCGTGTTGCATGCTCTTGTACGCGGCGACGGACGTTGCGTACACATGCGGTGGGAGCTCGTCGCGCGGGAGCCGCTGGTACTTGATATGCATTTCGTCTGTGTAGAGGGCGCTTTGCCACTGGTACGGGTTCACAGCGATGCAAATATCGCCTGTGTACGTGTACGGGAGCTGCGCGAGGAAGCGCGTCTTGACGTTGTACAAAATCGCGGCTTCGTGGAGGTAGTTGAGCGTGATCATGTCGTCGACGTTCTGCACGTCGTTTTGAACGGGCAGTGTATCCACCGACGCGTCGGGCTGTCCCTTGCCGTTCATGAGCGCGAGTGTCTTCTTGTCGGTGAAGTCGACCACCCGCTCCTGGGTCTTCTGCGGGGTCACGAATACCTTGACCTCGATCTGCTTCTTGGCCGCATTATGTGAGATGACCTGCGCCGGTAGCCATGCTTCCACTTCATCCGGTGCGTAGCACAGCGTCCCCGGCACCATCTCGACTCCCATCCTCGTATGCGTCTCCGACTCTACACGGCGTCGATGTGGAGGAGGTTGGCGTTGTTTGCGCCGCAATAAAGATCATCCGGATAATTGTTTATCCGCCAATCAGAGGCAGGCTGCAGCCATGTCTTTTTTATTTCTACACCCTGTCGGAAACGGAATGTTGGCCAACACAAGGACCAACATTCCATCTTGCCCACACCACCCCACATCTGGATGCTAAAAAGCAAGGATGCCTTATGAAACGCATTACGCTACTTGCGGTAGGGAAAGATGAGGTTGATCAAGGCGCAAAGCGGGGGCCAGGCCAAGATGGTCACGTTCTCACGCTCGAGGAGCGGCATGATGATGCGGCACGCTTCGTGGAACACTTGAAAGCAGAGAACAAGGCGGCTGGGCGAGGGGAAGGGCTTGAGGCACCGCCAGCCCGCGTAACCGGCGACCATGAAGAAGTGGAGCGCGAGGATAAAGGGCTTGGGCGTGAGCGCACAGAGGAGGCCAAGCGGGCCGGCCGAAAACATGCCGCCCATCTTGAGGTACTCAAAGCAGGATTCACGGAGCGTCTCGCGGACGAGGGCGCGGCGCGGGTCGCTACCGTCGTCGTCGGCGGGCACGGAGAAGATAAAGTAGAGAGCGTTCGCGAGAATGTTGACGGTCGACGAGTGGTGGATGCGTTCGAGTTCAAAGGCGCGGCGGACAGCGGCCACGTCAGCGGCGCGCGTCAAGTCAGCGTCCTTGAGCAGGTCGTTGAGAAGCACGACGTCCTTGAGGGCGACGGTCATGCCGCCGCCCGTGAGCGGGTGACGCATGTTGAACGAGTCGCCAAGCATGATGACGCGGCCCATGGTCGGCTGCGTCGTCATGAATTCGCGGTTCGGCATCGACTTGACTGGGCCAGTCTTGACGGCCTCGATAAACGCGGCGCGCGAGGCGTCAGGGATCTGCGGGGCAACGTGCGTGAGCAAGTGGGCTTCGAGGGCGCCCGAGGATTGCGACGGGACCTTGCCAGGGACGTCGACGAGGACACGCGTTTCGGTTTGCGAGATTTGGTACATGAGGATGGGCGAGGGTTCAGCGAGGATGACGTGGCCGTGCTGGCGGAAGGGCACGGTCGCTTCCATCTTGGGGTGGGTCATGAGCACCGCGACAAAGCTCGAGATGAGCTTGGGCTTGTCGTTGGAGAGGGCGCCGCGCAGGCCCGACCAGAGGCCGTCCGAGACAATCACGAGCGGCGCGGTCGCTTGTTCCGTCGGCATGTCCACGTCGTCCGATGGAGCCTTGCGGCGGTAGACAACACCTTGGCACACGTTCGCTTTGTCAGCTTGAAGGAGCTTGCTCACCGTGCCTTCAATGACCGTGACGTTGGGTTCCGCGAGGAGGCGCGCACGGAGGCGCTGGACAAACGCGCCGTTGTGAAAGCCACGGCCATATTGCTTGCCGGTGCCGTTGTCAGCGCGGGAGACGCCGAGGTACTCGAGGAAGGTCTGAGGCACGCGGTCCGGGTACGGGAGATGAATGTGGTCGTCCTTGGTGAGGACGTAGTAGCCGTGCGTCATGATGTCGTTTTCGGTTTCGGCGCAATCGAGCAGCCCCAACGTACGCAACGCTTGCAAGCCGCCGGGTTGCATGAGCTCCCCGACAAAACGATCTTGGTATTCGAGCGTTTTCTCAAACACCAGAACCTTGCGCCCTTGCTTGGCCAACCCCACGGCCATGGAGGCCCCAGCAGTACCGCCGCCGATGATGATGACGTCGGCCGTCGGGTTCTTCACAGCAGCGCCTTCGTCTTCGAGGTTGTCGTGGACGGTTTGAGACACCGACCAGATGCAGGCGAGGCCGAGGACGTAGACGGCGACGAAAATGCCAACGGCCGAGACGAGCGAGACAGTTTGGAAGTCGTATTCCCCATGGGCATTGAGGCGCACGGAGGAGAGACCCATGCCACCAACGAGAAGCGCCGTCGCATTGAACGTTTGGAAGAGCGAGGCGCGGACGAGGCAGCAGGTCGAGAGAATGGCGAGGAGGAGCGTGTAGAAGAGCGGCGCGTCGGCGAGTTGCTGACAGAGGACCGCAAACGAGTCTTGGAGCAGCGTACGCATGGTCTCACTCAAGATGACAATCGAGCAGATCACAAGAATCATGGCGCGCGCGACACGACTGGTGGTGCAAGCGGCGGCAACAACGAAGATTCTAAAGTGTGCTCGACGGCGGCGGGCAACTCTGAAATCTGAAATCCGCGTGTTACAGCCAGGGAAAAAGACATGAGTGCGTGGCGATGTGCAGTCTGGTCAAGTGCGTTTTTAATTGGAACATTTGTATGGATTGTTAAGTCCGTGTCGCACTTAATGGAGCACGAAGAGCACCGACGTCAAAACCCGTGGTTACAGGGTCCGTTTCTTTGCGGCCCTCGGGGTTGTCCCGTGGCGGACGCGTGGAGGGCAGCGGTCTTGGGGACATGGACATGACGGAGTGTCTTTACAAGCAGAAGAGGCAAGGGAGACGTCATTGTGCCGCGCAGGCGTCGACGGCAGCGCCATTGGCAGAAATGAAAATGCAGAATTGGGGCGTGTGGTTGGTTGATGCAAATACCATGCCGAGTATCTTGGCCTCTGGCCATGCAAAGATTCGTCGTCGAGGCGGGTGGCCGCCTCGGACCGAGTGGCCGTGGAAGCATTCCCGAAAGCCTTCCTCAAGATACATGCGACCTGTCCTGCGCCGCCGTCGCCGCTCGTGCCGCGGGACGCGCCGCTCGGATTGCCATTGTTGCAACACTTCAACGAGGCAGTGTTCCAAAATCAGATCATTGACTTGGCTCATTGGCAAGACGGCAGTCGCTGAGGCGTCACGCCCACAAGCACGCCCCGTCCATCCAATCGTCTCTTGCTGCAATACACAATTGCCGTCACGGCCGTCCATTCCGCGCTGTCGCCGCCGCGCTGTCGCCGCCGCGCTGTCGCCGCCGCCTTTCGTCTTCCTAGACAGAGCACCTTCATACAGACCGGTCGCCGCCGCGCGCATTCGAACTTGGATCTTTTTCCACCGCCCCGTGGCACATGCGGTGCTTCAGCCACCAGCACATGTGCCATAGGGCGGTGGACATAGTATACTAAAATCAAGTTGAGAATATGTTCAATTAGCCCAGTTGGCTGGGAATATCCAACCAACGTCTGGTTTAGCCTGAGAAATATCGTTGGCGTGGTCGTCGCCCATCACCTCTCCCTACGTTGCCTGCACTGTACGAACAAGCGATCCCATTGGCTGCGACTGGCGAAAACGGCCAACTGAATCGCGAGAAGATCACATCGCACGACCTCACACTGCTAACAACTTCGTCGATGAGCGGCCGTCGATCTCGAAGCCGATCGCCACAGCGGCGCGACTACTCTCCCTCACGCTCCCCGCCTCGACGTCAAGACGAGCGCGGGTACCAACAAGGTGGTCGTGGCGATGATCGCGGTGGCTATGGCGGGCCTCCTCCTCCATATGGTGGCGGTGGTGGCGGCGGATACGACGACCGTAGACAAGGCGGATATGGCGGCGGCCGCGGCGACGAACGAGGCGGGTATGGCGGCCGTGGCGATGATCGGGGGTATGCTGGTGGTGGCGGCTACCGAGACGACCGAGGTGGCGGCGGCGGATATGCTCGAGGCGGTGGTGGTGGCTATGGCGATGACCGTGGC
>VJMH01005184.1:0-29979 GCA_009835185.1 Aphanomyces stellatus | reverse complement strand
GCTGCCACAACGAAGTTGCCGATGGAAGCTGGCGCTGTGACTTTCACAAGGGACGCAATCGCTGCCTCGTACCAGATTGTACTCGCCAAGCCTACGCTCGTAATTTGTGCACACGTCATGGAGGGAAACCCAAATGCGAGTTCGAAGGCTGTCTGTACCGGGTCCGCGCCAGTGGTGTCTGCGCCAAACACGGCCAAAGGCGGCAGAAGAGACAGTGCACCTTCGAAGATTGCCAGAAACCAGCCAACTTATTCCTCCTCTGCTCGAAACATGGCGGTGGAAGGCGCTGCAGAATGAACGGCTGTGAGACGTTTGCTAGACGAGGTGGCTATTGTTGCCGCCACAATCATATCCGTACTTCTGATAGCGATGGGCCATTGAACGACTCCGTGGTTGTCGATATTCCCGTTATTGATCCTCTTGGGTTTACGAATGAAAAGCTGAGCGGCGACGATGATGACTTAGTATGGGAGACCAATTTTGATATTTTAGATATGCTTATCAACATGAATTAACTCGGCAATTACCAAGGTGTTTGCAATTTTGTTTGATGAGTTATTTCCAAGCACATTTTGATACTTGGAAACAACACAAATGTTCAGGTCATGTGGCACATTTTTTATTAAATTTGCCGCCAACTCGGTTACAATCAGCCCCCATGGCAGTATAATTGGAACTATAGAACTTCTATTTGCTCATGAAGGTTTAATATTTGACATCGTGATCATGACCACCACAACCAGACACAAGCAGCTTCCCCATCGCACGGACGTCATCACAACCGCTTGGGGTGTTTCCGTCATTTTACATTCCGCGGACTTCAAGCTTGTACGCCATCCACGACCTATATGGTATCAATGCCATCGAATCGTTTGCCCTTGATCCCATGCACGTTCAGCCCACTGACATTTTGGATGCCACGATCGCACGCTCAAATACACAAAGCATCCGTCAACGACTGCCGTCGCTGCAAAGTTCTCGGTGCGCTGGATGGATCTTCTCCCGGTTGCAGCCGCCGGCGACCAAGACGTGGTCGAATGGACCGAGGCACCACCCTCGACACTCCTCCACGATGAATTTTGTTTTCACGGATGCCAAAAGCATTGCCGTCCGCGCCGTTGTGTCTACCAAGTGGAAAGTAGGCTTGGATAAACAACGGCGTGTGCGGCAAGGGGCAGAAAATGACTCACGAATTGAAGTACTACTCAGGTACTACAGAAGTAGTACGACTGCGTCTGACCACTGTCACGACTGTGGAGACACGGCGATGGATTTGTCCACGAGAACAACCCATTATTCGTGAATGGGTGACTAAATCCGACGCTACCTGTCCTTGGGTAGCAACAAAACCAAAATACCTGCAATAACATCGAGTCCAGAGGAGTTAGCTATCTCGACGATGCCAAAGCAGCTAAATGATGCTCAATGGCTTGATCAACAACCTCGCAGTTATGCCGAAGGAGCTTACGCCGGCCAAGATTGTATATCGGCGCGCCAATCCTCATCACATCCCTGGGTGCAAAATGCACGCGATCAAACAGCCGGTATGTCGTGTACTACGTAGTACTACGTATTTCGTCATCCCCCACGAAATAGTCATCGATGTGTAACCTCTGCGGAAGAGTCAATTCAATGGACGACATTTGACGTGCCACGAGTTGAGCACCATTCGATACGGGTTCATGCATGCATGGACGAGGAAAACGGACATCGATTCGCCCTTGCCCCAAATAGCAATAATTTATGTGTTGACCACGTGCGTTTCCTTTCTTGATGATATCACGCAAGCGCAAGCGTGAAATCGTCTAATCTGTGCGCGATGGTGAAGTTTTGCAGGCAAAGCATGTGAGTAATTCCGATGCACTATTTCGCAATCGAAGATGAGCAATTCGCCATTCCTGTGCTGATGGGTGTGACTCCAGAAATGACCCTTGGAAATCAAGCAACATACCGTAGAACACGGAGACACAAGATTGCGAATGAGACGCACAAAGGGTGTCACAAGAGAAACGTCGTGGACATTTTGTGTGGCACGGAGTATGCTCCTGCGTCGAGTTTTACTGAGCTCGACAGATTTAGACGAAGCAATATAAATTGTTTCCAATTTCCGTCGAATTAAATACAATATCACATGTATTCAAGGTGACAAAAATATTCACGTCTTAGAGTGGGGTTATCAATTTCACAGGTATGACTACGGAGCACTGTACGGTATGGTCATCAAAATAAGGTACTCCAGAGTATGATTTCAGGTAGTACTCCGTTGGAGTTCCGTTTCTGTTACGCACAGAATAACTCACCGTATTAAATAACTTACCTGGAGGGTTCTTTTTCATAAAAGGTTTCAAACTGGAGCATTAAAATCTTAACGTGCATATGTAAGGTACATACAAAGAATTTCTTTTTACTTAATTCGATTACTAATTACAAAATGCATATTTTCGGTCCCTCCCAAGGCGAAAAAAACATGGTGAGTTATTCTGTGCGAAACGGTGCTACATTAATGCATGTAAATGCGATGTACACAATTGTTTCTTCAGAGACCAATCAATGTGGGCGCAAGAGGTCACCAATCCAGAACCAACAGATTCGGCAGTTGAAAAGCATTGCGTACCCAAACTGACTGTTGGAATTGGACGTAAATATGTGTAATAAATTATGGAGTATTTTCAGTAATCCGATTTTGTCGCAAAACCTAAAGAGTTTGGGCGCTGAAGAACACACCAAATTCATCGAGTTGCAAAAATACCACAAAACTTTCACAAAAATAAGGATATGTCCAAAATCCTCCAATTAGCAAGATAATTTGTCGAAAAAACATATTCTGAAACGCTGTCATGTCGAGTTTACCGAAAGTGTAAAATAAACGTTACTCTTCTTCTACTTACCCAGATATTTTTTGTGATTGGCCATTTCGTCAATTAAACGTTTCATTTCCCAAGTCATAGTTTAGAAGTACCCCAACAACATTTGCAAACTACCGAATACTCCGGAGAAGTACTACATAGTAAAATAGCGAATGAAATCGGGTTTGGCTGTCTCGCACCCAGAGATGATTCAATTTCGTTTGGAGAACAAATTTCTGTTTTATCATTCCACGAACTGTACTAAAGATTCGGGTAAGTCGCTCCGTCGCGAGTGTCCCGGTCGCACTGCGACAGTTTGATCAAAGCTAGTCAGCGTTTGAATCACATCGCATTTTACAATCTACAAAGCCTTCATGACACCAACTTGTTTCTTCCACGACTGCAACAACCAAGTCGAAGACGGAAACTGGCGCTGCGACTTCCACCGGGGACGCAATCGCTGCCACGTGCCAAACTGTGCCCGCCAAGCCTATGCCCGCCACTTGTGTGCTCGCCACGGAGGGAAACCAAACTGCCAAATCGAAGGCTGTACATTTCGAGTCCGCGTTGGTGGTGTCTGCGCCAAACACGGCCAACGACGACAGAAGAGACTGTGTGCCGTGGAAGGATGCGATAAACCAGCCAATTTATTCCATCTCTGCTCAAAACATGGCGGCGGGCGAAGTTGCAGAATGGATGGATGTGAGAAGTTTGCAAGAAGAGGCGGCTACTGCTGCCGACATAGCCGTGTCGTTCATGGCAGTCAAGATTTCGTGAAGGACGAAACTGTGGTGATGGAAATCCCCATTTTGGACCCTTACGGATTTGAACCTGAAGGCAATAGCTGCAACGTGATGGATTTTGTGTGGGAGACAGACCACGACATTTTGGAATTAATTCAAAATATGAGTTAGTGCGTTGATAATATAATAAATAGATTGTATTTTGTATACTGGCATTGCGTAACTTATGTCACGTAATATGCTCACTTCACTAGTGACGTGACAACGAGCACCTCTTTTTTCAACAGCGTTCACTGGAACGACAAAAAATACTTTGTCGATACCCAAATCATTTGATGTTAGGGGATGTGCTTGATCCATGACTTGATATCTCAAAGACATTCTATCAAGCATGATTTGTAAAAAATGACCCCTGTTTGCATGTATGAGAGGGCATTTGATAGCGATATCCATGAGAAAAGTTTATGGAGTTTGAATCTTTAGATTGGATCAAGTTTTTGATATTGGAGGATCTTTACTACCCTTTAGACGTACAATTTTACTGGTTGAATCTCGACTTGTTGGTGCGACCAAGCCCACAAGGTTTTAATTGTACTCAGGAGTATTGTGATTGGACTCCGTTGAGAGGCCTCTTTACGGCAACAATATTATATAATCTTATTGATATTTTTGGCAAAAGTTTTTTTATCCTTTATATAATGGTATGTTATATTTAGCCCCTGGACTCGAAGATGGTTTCGTGATTGTTGAAATGTGCTGCTCGTGGTGTGTCAGTGATGGGGCCATTGTCTCTACAATTTGATCAAGTATCAATACGTTTGGACAACAACAACCGAATACAAGTACTTTCTTCCAAGAGATTGTACGAGTGTTGACAAGTGCGGATAAGCTTCTTCATCGACGAATCAAGATGTGGTGTACCAATAACGCAGTAAATATATAGATTTGTTGGTCTTTGGGGTGGGGGACTTCTGACGTTTGGGAAAACGTTCACTTTTCAGATGGGTTACGGACGTCATGTGCTGTGACGAGGTCGCCGTCAAAGTAGTATCGACCCATATGTGGGCGACATCTGACGTGGAGAGAAATTCAGTAACATATGTCAAACGAACATGTGCCCTGTGCTGAAGAAATTCGATTGTGCAATTGAAATGAGAAGGAAAACGTGTTTACCAAATTCCAAATAAAATTTTGTTAGATTCTATGTAATGGATGAAGTTGTGATCTGTAGAGGTTTTTGTGTGGTCCTTCATTTTCTTTTGTGAAGATTGTTTTTGGCAAGCGCGCTCGCAGCACGACATTAACCAACATTCTGTGGGGTAGAAATTCACCATGGGGCGACAGCCATTGTCATGTTCTCTAGTCGTTAAATACTACGGTAGTATCCATTCCAACCACATGCTGACACGGTCAATTGCCCCAACCAGGATCGTCAAATTATTCATGTATTTTCCCAGAATGTCTATTTCACAAGAGAAATATTAATATTCTACCATCGTCCAACCTTAAGTCATTGGCTGAAAAGAGAGACGATGCCACTTCATGTGAATGAAGAATAGAACATCTACCGTAAAGCACACAATAACTCACCAACTGTACCACTTAACTACAGAATCACTCTCACCACACACCTGACCATGGTAAATAAGTAAACTATCTTCAGCATACAAATAACGAGTATAATATTTATCATTAGGAATACGAATAAAAATACATAATTTAATCCGGAAACGTATCAAAATAAACTCACAAGCCAGCAACAAATCACAAAATGGTGAGCAAAAAGTTTGGTAAGTTATTGTGTGCTTTACGGTTTGTGGGGAAAAGTCTGCCAAGGAAATATGGTTTTCCTGAGATGGTGCACGTGATGACACAGACCAATTGCGTCTCGAAGTGATGGTCGAAGTCGATGACGCATTGCGTGAAGGTGCTCGAGGGTGAGAACATTCCGACGCTATCCGTGACTACCATGTCATGGCCCAGAAGTATGATAGCCAAAAATGGTATGTGTGCACACAGGTGAGAATTGTGAAATTTCATATGCGAGAAATTCAGCAAATATATCGATTATTAACATTTCACTTTGTTCAGTGATGTGTCAATAACAAACGAAAAGTACATGTTTTCTCTTGTTGAGTATTCGAGGTCTTGCAAATGCTGTGTTTATCAGAAGTATTTGCTCAACGTGCGTGTGATATACCTGCGTCTTGAAGCCAAACACAACAGACCCTTCGAAGTCTTGTCATGATGTAATTCACACAACCTACACTGCCTCGTGACTGATCTTGCATTTGCACTCGAAACAAAATGATATCGATTTTCACTCTTGGGTGTGGACATGACTTCTGTCCAACGGATTCTTGTGACGGGTATTTCTCAGGATCGGCCAACGAGGGCCAATATTTATCAAAATCGGCCAACGACCTCTCTTGCCAAAATAATATTTTAATTGGCGATCTGCCATCGGCATCTCATTGGCTGAAACAACAGAGCGAGTCAACCAGTCATGACCATGGCCTTTCCCGTGTTCTCTCTCACACTCGTAGGAGGCCCACAGCGAGAAGCTCTGGAACTTTTGCGAATGGGGTTGCTTCTCGCTGTGGGCCTCCTGCGAGTGTGAGAGAGAACACGGGAAAGGCCATGGTCATGACTGGTTGACTCGCTCTGTTGTTTCAGCCAATGAGATGCCGATGGCAGATCGCCAATTAAAATATTATTTTGGCAAGAGAGGTCGTTGGCCGATTTTGATAAATATAGGCCCTTGTTGGCCGAACCTGAGAAATACCCTTCTTGTGATATCAGTATATACGATTTTCAAAATGAAAAGCCAGCACCTCAAATTTATTGTTGCTTTCTTCGTTGTATATTCTGTGAAATTATGGTTGGAATGAGGTCACTCACGTTCATCCTGAGTGCATGTAAAATTAGTCAAGACATGCCCATATTATCACGAAAAACACGTGGTTGGAATGGTCGTTGAGGACGTGCCAAAAGACTGCGGAAAATCAAGACGAAAGTGCTCTTTTCCAGAATATGGTACCGTTGACAGGTCAGATATGAACGACAAATGTGCAGGCACTGACCAAAGAAATCACGTCGGCAACGACTCAAGTTATTCCAAACGCATATTCCAGTGATTGATCCCCATTGTTACTCTGTATGAACCACAGACGAACTAAACTTACACTTCCGAAGTAGTGACTTGTTGCGGAGGCCACTTTGAATGAAATCAAAGTTCGATTGCCGCGATATCCTGAGGTTCCAGAACATCAATGCGAGACCATATGGCGATGTAGGGTATGCATCCTGGGTGCGGGCTCTTTGACGTGGAGCGCGCGTCACGGCGGTCGGGTGGAATGCACAAACATACGGAGCTGTCGTCAATAAGGTCCGATGTCGGGTGAATCTGACCCTATCCACATTTTACAATTTGTCCAACAACGATGACTGCGACTTGTTTCTTTCAAGGCTGCCATAACGAGGTTGTCGATGGAAGCTGGCGCTGCGACTTTCACAAGGGGCGCAATCGATGCCTCGTGCCAGATTGCACTCGCCAAGCTTATGCTCGTAAATTGTGCACGCGCCATGGAGGGAAACCCAAATGCGATGTCGAAGGATGTCCGTTCCGAGTCCGAGTCGGTGGTTTCTGCGCCAAACATGGCCAAAGGCGCCAGAAGCGTCTGTGTGCCGTCGAAAATTGCCAGAAACCAGCCAATTTATTCCTCCTCTGTTTGAAACATGGCGGTGGAAGGCGATGCAGAATGAACGGCTGTGAGACGTTTGCTAGACGAGGTGGCTATTGTTGTCGCCACAGCAGAATCCGTGAAGATGTGCCATTGAACGACTCTGTGGTGGTTGGTATCCCCGTTATCGAGCCTCATGGGCTTCTGAATGAAAAGCTCAGTTGCGACGATATTGAATTAGTATGGGAGGCGAATGTTGATATTTTAGATATGCTTATCAACATGAATTGAGGTGTTTGTGAGTCATTGTAATGCAACCGAGTACTCTATTTTTTTCATTTTTCCACTCCGGAGTTGTTCTGGGTGGAACTTGAGAACTTCAAAGGTTTCGCATGGCGCAGTCACCATCGCATGAGGTTACTTTTTATTCCAAAAAAACTGCTCGGAGAACTTCGAGTGCTTATCTGGAGAATTAATAGCGTGGATTCGAGCAAGCAAAATAAGGGACGGCCTCGTGAGAATGCGACGAGATTCGAACGACACAGTAAAGCTGCGGCACTCGGTACTTCTGGGAATGAACAAAAGCAGAGCCAGTGTATTTTCGCTGCGGCCATGGTGGTACAAATTCCAATGACCTGAAATGGCGTCGCTGATTGTGTTCAAAAATTGACTGTATGGTAGAACAAGTACCAGTTCTATACATATATATGTGACCTCAACACAGATCTCTCTGTCAATTTCCACCTCCTTTTTGCCCCTATATGAAAGTCCCAGGGAACACAACGACTAACAAAGTGCGTTCATCACACCCTTCTCGCTAAAATGAGAAGGGTGTGATGTACAAGGGTCATCAACTCTCTTACAAGTTGATGTACTCGAAACTTGAATTCCGTTGTTTGGACTAAAGCGAAAGTTGTTACTGCTCGCGTACACGTTTCAACGTTAAACTCGGAAATATGTGCGCACTTTCTTTCACTGCAGGTAAAATTCTACGGGTTAATAGTCTCAGAGGTCGTTAAATAATCCGAGTGTCGCAACATAACATTATGGAGGGACAAAAGAAACAGTCAAAGACCTTCCTAAGCAGCTTCCTGGCCTCCAAGATCTCAGAACCTCGAGCAAGTGTAATATGTGTGATACATATGGGTGTGGAATTCAGAGGATTTCGACATTGATATTCTGAAAGCATGTTTTTGAGCCTTGAAGGGATTACCAAGATGTTCTTTTGGGACGCTTTCGCGAATATATTCTTTCAACGTAATAAACTTAGCAACTACTATATAGTAGTCCATTGATTTTGGTTTCCTCCCTCTTCATTTTTAACTCGAGTTGTTTCCCGACGAAATCTATTGATCAAAATGATAAAAAGAAAATTTTCGTTCGTTGCACCAACATTATACTAGTACAACATAGTACTACTCTGATCATAATGTTAGTATATTGTAAAGAAATCTTCAAGAACAGAGCGTGCGTACTCGCAAGCTGTGGCACGGAGTTAAAAACAAGAAACTGGTAATCCATTGAACGAGGAATTGGATTTGAAGAGTCTTAAAAAAGTCCAATAATGTTTCCGTCCTTCGTGGAAGTGGCAAATCACTTCTGAAGGGAATACGTCGATCGACCTTCATGCAAAAATATAGTGAAGCATCCTTGAAGTCGTCCAAAACGATATTGAATAGATAGTGCTGGCGGACAGTTTTTCATGCCGACCGGATGCTGCATACAAAATCCACGTGTTTAGACCAGTACATATAACTCACATCAATGGCATTTTCGTTTGTTGAGTGACCAAACTGTCTACTCGACGTGTCATTCCGTATTGAGTTGAGGGACTGGTGAACGGTTATTACATTTCGGGGAGTCTCAACAACTCATGACAATTTCGACTTGTGCATTATGAATTTCGGAGTGCATTAGAATCGATTTGTACAACGAACACAATGTCAGTTTGTGTGCAGTGAAGAAATCCAGTAGTGGTCCAGACCTCAAAAGAGAGACGTATTTCACAGTGACGTATTTTGGGTGTGCTGGCGACATGTTCAATATTATGACTACCATGTGGCCAAACCCACAGATGGAACATGGCCCGACACTACGTTGTACTTAGAAGTTAATTCCATTTTAAACCACGAATTGCTGCAGACACTCCAGCAAAGTACATGTCTTTGGATGCATTTTCTAATTTGACAAGACAAGATGAGCACTTGCTTCTTTCAGGACTGCGACAACACTGTCGCCGATGGCAACTGGCGCTGCGACTTCCACCGAGGCCGCAACCGCTGCCGCGTACCTGACTGTGCCCGACAGGCCTATGCTCGGCATTTTTGTGCACGCCACGGTGGTAAGCCCATATGCCAAGTCGAAGGTTGCCTCTTCCGAGTCCGCGTTGGCGGCGTCTGCGCTCGGCATGGGCAAAAGCGAGAGAAGAGACTCTGTTCCGAGGAAGGGTGCACGAAGCCAGCCAACTTGTATCTTCTTTGCTCAAGACATGGTGGTGGACGGCGCTGTCGAATGGATGGTTGCGAGACGTTTGCAAGAAGAGGGGGGTATTGCTGCCGCCACGGCCGCGTCGCATTTGGATGTAGCGATGTTGACATGGACAAATCAGTGGTTATTGAGACACCGATTATGTTGCCCATAGACTTCGTCGATGAGAGACTCAATTGCAGTGAACCCGATATTGTGTGGGAATCAAATATTGATATTTTAGAATTGCTGATTAATATAATTTAATAAATATGAGGTTGGTCTATCGAAGACTAAATATTCTCTCTCTGGATTTTGGGAAAATGCAAGAATAAATGGATAACCCTGGATTTACCCGAGTACAACACATCTTTTACTTCATACGCGACGGACTCGATCATTTTTTTGGTCAGGTGGACTTTTCATGGTGAGAAGGTAAAGGGGTATTCAAATGCATTTCCCATTTTGTGGTCCCCGTCACTGTTGATCGTGCTAATGCTGTGAGGACGTAGATTGTACATCTGTGGTCGCCAACTGGGTGATGACCCTCGTAGCTGATATTGACATGTGTGCGTCAAACGGAGCATACAAGAATCAATTCAATGCGTCATTGAAGGAAGGAATGATGCAAAAGGTGAGGGAGAAACAGGGAATCGACGACAGATGGGAAGTCAGATCGGGATGTGACATCCATTTTCTCGAAGGGACCAGATTGTGTTGCCACGTCAGGAAATCCGACAGTGGTTGGAATAGCAGTAATGATATGGACCTTTCCATGGAGAAACTCCTCTTTTTGAAATGAGTTAAATTCTGTGGAATTTTTGATTTCGAAGTGCTGCTTCAGTGTACAAGAATCCTTTTTGGTACTGAGACGCATTTTTATTTGTGTACTCAGTTGCAACCAAGTCTCTCTTGTCTTAGGAATATCTCAAGGTACTTTTGAGATATTCCTTGGACATGATGGACTCGATTTGGAGATGCGAATACCTTGCGTAGGGTGAAAATGCGCCATCAACTGTTTGCAGATCATCGGCAGGAATTCAGCTACAATTGGGTTGCATTTTAACAAATGGATTCTTGAACCAAACTGCCCACGCCAATCGGAACCTGGCGCGAGTGACCTCGTTACATCACATAATTTCTTTATCGTTCCTGACGCTTCTCGTTATCTTCCAAGATCACAGGAAACTCGAGGACCGATGAGCACTTGATCAAAAACGAGTGGTAAAAGAAAATGGCAATTCAGGTTCTTGGTATATTATATTCAAATGATAATCTTGGAGAAATATTTTGGAGTCAATCTGTGCAAAATGGTTGCCTGTCAATGTGGGTGCAGGTGGAGAACATTCCCACCAAGTCACTGCCATGGGGCAGCCGCTTCAGCTGAAAATTTGATGTACAACTTCTTCCGGTGCACTGTCCGACAAGAAACGATCACAACTATGTGCTTCGTCCAAGACTACAACGAAGAAGTTGGCGATGGAAATTGGCGCCGCGACGTCGACAGAGGGTGCAATCGTTGCCGCGTACGAGATTGCACCCACCAAGCCTACGCCCGTCATTTGCGTGCTTGACACGGAGGGAAGCCAAAATGCCAAGTTAAAGACTGCCCGTTCTTCGTCTGCATCGCCAGCGTGTGTGCTAAACATGGCCAAAGGCAACAAAAGGAACTGCGTTCCGTGGAAGGATGTAACTTATCGGCCAGTTTATTCCTCTTCTGCACGAGACATAGCGGGGGGCGGCGCTGCCAATGGACGGCTGTGGGACGTTTGCCGGACGAGGTGGTTATTGTTGCCGCCACAGCAATAAAATTGTTGGGGCCATGACAGATTGAACGAAAACGTCGTAGTTGATGTCCATCTTGTACAAGCACACGCGAGCAGTTTGGTCGGTGAAAATACTTGCTTTGGTCGCGCAGATATAGTCTGTGAGACCAACGTCGACATTTTGAATATGCTTTTCAATATGAATGAGAGTTTGTTCATTGTAAATTATCAAAGTTTCGATCTGCCACCGCTTGCTGCCGAAATCAATCTGCATTCCCCAAGAACTTGGGGCTGACAAAGCTATAGGAATGGCATGCACAAAATGTCTTATCGATCTATTATGGCAGGTTAATGAGCATATCCAAAATATCGACGTTTGTATTCCATTCGGGGTCTATGTGAAAATCATCCTCGACTTTTATGTCCAATTGTGTATCTTCTTTTGGCCAAAGGACATCCCCCACAATGGGTTCGATGGCGTATGAGCTTCCTTTCACGTGCTGGTTGTGTCGGCAGCACACTCCACCCTGTCGAGCGAATCGCTCACAGCCATCCATTTTGCACCGTCGTCCGCCTCCATGTTTGACGCATCGCTGGAATAAATGCGCAGGCTTTTCGCAACCATCCTCAGTGCAGGGTTTCTTGCGCCGCATTTCACCGTGCCTCGTGCAGACACCGCCAACTCGTGCTCGGAAACGGCAGCCGTCGATCTTGCATAACCGCTTACCTCCATGGCGGGCGCAGAGGTTTCTGGCGTAAGCTTGGCTTTTGCAGTCCGGAATGCTGCAACGGCTGCGGCCTCGGTGAAAGTCGCACCGCCAACTCCCTTCGGTGACTAAATTGGCACAGCCTTGAAAGAAGCACGTTTTGATGTGCATTGTGTGGGCTGAATTGAAAAGTGACAGCTTTGAAAATTTTGTGATAAAAATGGTTGACCATCACTGTACAATGAATGATGGTAGTTTTGACCAGCTCCCCAATGCACAGCGCACGTCCATCCAACTCAATACTCCGGAGTACAAGATAACATGAAATTAAATGTGTTGGACATAGATCAAGATCGATCAATGCCGTGTCCATCGATATGCTACGTCAGGATACGCGATTTCCCGCCAGTAGGAACAGTTAGAATTTTAGCGTCTCGAAAACTTGGAGCCCATGAACTGGTTGGCGCATGATAATATCGACGTTTATCTTCGTCTATGCACTTGAAATGATATTTGGGCCAACCTTCCCGCTCCCATTTAATCGGTCAATCCTGTGACGATAAGTAATTTTCCAGTTAACGTTAGCTCTCAAATATGCACATTTCGAGATCGTTTACTTTGCAAACAGGCGTTCTTTTCTCGTTAAATTTTGATGGAACATGTTGAGCTTCGAAGCCACCCAACAAATAATTTTTTGTTTGTTTTATGCAATACATTTTATTTTGGTTGGCTTTTTGGCCACGTGCCATATTGTGAGTGGAAATTTCTGGTCACAACATGAGCGTTCGTGGTCGCCCATATTTATTGCCAAATGTGAATTCTCGTCCGCTTGCACAATCAAGTGTTAAACAAATTGAGGGGAAATCCATTGGATTTTATACTACGTAGTATAATGAAAATATTCCGACGAAACGAGAATCTTGACGTGTATTTTGTGTTGGATGGATCCCTGACATCCTGGCTTCAAATTCATGTCCCACATATCTCATTTTGTCAAGACGTCGGACCAATGAAAGGAATATTTCTAATTTTTATCAGTAATATTCATTCATTTGGTTCCGACGTCCACCATGTTTGCGCTATTTTGTGCTTCGTTGATTTTTAAAAATCAACGAAGCACAAAATAGCACAAGCATGGTGGACAAAGTCATTTGTGGATGGCAGTGGACTTCGCGCGGTGGGTGGATACACCGGTCGTGTACTCTGAGATTGCCATTCCTGCTAAACTCAAATAAGAGCACATTGCAGAATCGTAAAGAACCATCAATAATTCTCGACAATTTCATTTCACATGTCAATTCGACACTTCTGTCTACGCCAAAGATGCTCCGAGGCTCCACGCCATGTCGCTGAACGCCTTGTCGTCTTCCGCCGACATTTCCGCCGGTGTCGGCATGCCCAACGCCTTTGCGAGCCATGCTTTAGCCTGCGCATTGCGTTGCAACTTGGTTAGTGCTGCCGCCATGTAGTAGGAATTCTCGCGGTTCGTGTCAGGGCTGAGGGCTTGGGCCTTTTCAAAGCACGCGAGCGCCTCGTCGAAGGTTGCGGGCTCGAGCTCACCAAAGATAGAGTTGCCAACGACAAGGTCGAACCAGCCGATGTGTGCCACCGTGAAAAGACCTATGATATTTGGCATTGAAAGTGAGGCGACTCATCGTACATTTTCCGAGGTAAAAGTGCCATGTAGCGGCGTCATCATCGCCGAGTTCAATCGTGCGCAAGAGCGCAGTGCGCAGGGGTTGGTGGTTCGCAAACACTGTCGCCGGGGCAACGAGATACTTTTGGGCGTTGATAAATGCCACCGCGAGACTAGCAAACAGGACATGAGTCAAGAGGATGGAAATATGGCGGCGTACGTGCGGTGTGTAATGACATTGTCGGGGGCCAATTCCACAGCGACCTTGGCATAGTTGATACTCGCACTGGACGATTTGATTTTAGTAGCGAGCGAGGTTGAAGGGAGTTTAGCCACTTCGATGGCAATTCGTGACAAACGTAAGAGGATCTCAGGGTCACCAGGGGAGGCTAGTCATCATTCGGGACGTGCATATGAGAGGGATACGACGCACCTTGGTTGGCTGCTTGCAACAACTTGCCGCAAGAGTGCCACGTATGCTTCTGAGGGTCGTTCAAAAATATATCGGCTTGGGCAATAACATCGTCAGTCGAAGGCATTGCGGTGACTTGGGAAAAGTGACAGTGACGAGTGGGGAGTAGTATAGAAGATGTAGAAGCCGAGGAAAATAGAGAAGAAATACTACGTCCGTAGAAACCTGCCGTCTGCATGAACTGGCTGTCTATATATGTTGATGATATTGTCGTTTCTACGAAATGTGGACTTTGCAGGCGACAGAAGAATCGACTTGTCAATCGATTGGGTTGATCTCTCGACAGTCAGTAAAATGAGACTAAAAAATTGCGGACATTTTTCTGTCCTTCTATTGGACAGAAAATTCCAACCTGTGATTTGATTGGTTAGACTATTGATTCTGTGAGACGCAAATTTTGAATTAATAGACAATATCGTTGCATATAATACGAATAGTCGGCGGCATAGTGAAATACTACATCCCTAATGAAGCACATATAGCTTGCACACGTGTGCAAATTTTTATGAGTTGTTGTGAGACTGTCGCCACGCTGCGTGTTTAAACTTTTGGGTTACAATTGAAATTTGTTGTTTTCGATTCTGGTGTCCGATTCGAGCAAACCGCGCGCACTGTTGGGTCACTGGCTCATACTTCAGTATTCATTCAGACGACTTAATTGACGCTGAAACTGATGGATGAGTTTCGGTTTCGTTTTCTGTCGATTTTGTTGATGTGTGGAAAACGTGTTGCGTGATCGTTTGTCGATTCGCGAAATCACGACAAAATCCAACATTTCGAGCAAAAGCACAAAGATCAATAGCGTTGAACATGTATTGCTGCTTCCACGCGTGCAGGGGGTTCTGGGGTCGATTTGTCTCTGGTTGTCTGGAAGGGCGTTGTTTTTCGACTGGAACTTAGCTTCGTGGGCAATCGATAACTTGTCTTGTCAATTGTGCACAGAGCCAATATTATCGTGATTTCATTGTGCTCGGCAGTAGGTTGTGTAGCGAGACTTGATGTTATCCAATCCTAGTATGAATTCAGAAATCAAATGGCCACCGGTTCGATTCCGGTTGACCGGATACCTTTTTTCGCCCCTCCTATCTCAGAGCTTCTTTCCTCCATCGGACAAAAAAATTCCTCTCTTGTAATTTGATTGGTTCGTCGGATGGAAAATCGATTCGGCAAATCGATTCACGACTTGGAAGTCGCAGACGTGTTGAATCGAATCCATAAAGTAAGAGTTGACAGCGACTTTTACAAAGGTAATAATCGGCGATCAATTCGTGCTACTTTGAAGTACATAATGGCAAATAGTCTCATGACTTCCAATATAGTTTCAATTCATGTGATTTTCGTCAATTTTTCGTGAATCGATACTTCTTGCTTTGAGGCCTTTGAGCTGCTAAGTTTATCTGACTTAGTATTATCAGCGACTTTTAAAGTATATCGGGTCAAGGTGTAGATCAAAGCAACATGCTGAATCATGCTATACATCTTGAGATTGGAATGAAGGCTCTGTGTACGCTCTTGTGTCTACTGTGGAAATGTCTTTTATTATTGCGTGTCAACCATCATTATATATTTGACATCCAGGACTTGATATGACCAAGAAAAATTTCAGCGAATGGTCGTAATTCGTGCGCAGTGATTCATTCCAAATCGGCTGCCCTGTGTTTTTTATTGTATTTTTCTACTTGAAAAGTTGGGTCTCAAACCCAATCTAATCGAAGGAATGAATTAGTTTTGCAGTTAGTCGATTGACCAAGAAAACCCAGCAAAGGGAATCAGCTCACCAATAAGCCTTGCGTGACTCTTTTTGCTGAGTATTTTGAGAAAATATTAAAATGAACGCATTTTGGAATTGCCAGCAGAATGGAAATTTGCTCTTCTTCAGTCATCATACACTTCGAAGTATAGAACTACCGCCATGCAAAGAACCAAACTTCCCTTTGTTCAGCTTCGTGTGCGGCTCACCCTCACTCGCGACAACAAGACAGGCGAGGCTGGCTTGTTTGGAGGGTCCATCACTCTGCCAGAGTGACTGTTTTCAATACTAAACGAAAGCTCGAATCCCACTGTGCTTGGTCCCTGAATTGTCCTTGCCAGAGGTCCCTCGCAACGAACGATGGGAGCTTAGCTTACGATTGGTGCGTGACTGGTTTTGTGATGTGTTGATTACTATAATGATGATGCACAGAATGTTGTATACTTCGTAGTATTTGCCAAAATGAAACTCGCAGTATGAGCTTTCTCACACCAAATCATTCGATCGATTGTATATTTCCAAATATCTGCTTCATGATTGGTGCCGCAGAATGAGGCACGAGCACACGACCAGTACGACCCTGGAGGTTAAGTCCACGAAAAATTGCACTTGAGGTTCCTATCAAGAGCGTCCTCTTGCTACCAAATAAGCGTAACCTTGCCAGGTATATTCACTCTGCATCTTGACTGTGGATGCAACCCAAATCGCGCCGTGGAGGTGGTCAAAGAAAAGCAATTCGTTCTGAGTGAATATGTGCGAACGATTGAGTCCTCAGTCGTCTTGTCGTTGTGCATGTCGCTGGAAATATATGTCGTTCGATTGATGGATATTGCCCTGCCGGCAATCGTAGTCAACTTTGGGTCGTCGTTAAATGGTGAGAAAGGCCAGTATTGTGTAAAATTGGCGTAATGACACACAAAATTCGCCAATCATCAAAGTCTGTGAGTTGGCCACTCATCATGATCTCGGGTACACCCAAACAAGGCGAGAATAGCTCGGATAGGGCGAATTCTGTCGTTGAAGCTAGATAGGGATATATGATATTTGTTTCCACGTCGTTGTCAAGCGTCTGTCTCTTAATTTTTGTACGCGGATGAGTGGGACGAGAACCAAGTGTACTGTGTGAATATCAAAGTGGTCGTCATACTCAATCGAAGGTAAATCCGTGGCCATGGACAAGAGGCGCACATGTTGACAGCATCTTTCATTGTGGCTCGATAAAACATTCATGTATCCGTGATGTCCCACAAAGTTCAATAGATGTTATACTTGTCACTCGGCGCTTTGGATTGACCAGTCACCCGTAACTATTCCCTTAACCTTAGAATTGTACGACACAACTCAATTCCACCGTCGTGTAGTCCAGCGAGCCACAGACTACAACCTACACCATAGGAGCTTTGCCCAATCAGATAACCCTGAACGACATCATCATTTCATTCCTTGTGCAACTTGGCACACGTGGCATCCTAGGGGATCGTTGTGGTCAGTCGGGCAACGACGTCGTTGGTTTTTCTTTGATTAGACTCACAGCTGTACCCTTCACCTTGTAGGTCTACATCCATCACAAACGGCTCCGAGTACTATTCCACCTGCGCAGGCTGTACGTTAGTGTTATTGGGTGAAACCCATAATCAGAGAGGGTGGCTGAAATTTAAGTCGGAGAAGGCAAAATAGCATATATTTTCACCTATTTAAAGTATGTCTTAATGCAACGGACATGAAGTGATTGCTCCATTTTTATAGTTTAATCAAGCTTAAATGTGGTGTTAATTATGCAACGGAAATAAAGTGATTACCCCCTTTTGATACTTTAATCAAGCTTAAATGTGGTGTTAATTTGAAAAATGCAACGGGAAAATATGATTGCTTCAACGTGGAGTTGATCAAGATTAAATGTGGTGTTAATTAAGTACTTGCTTGGGAGTACATTGAACTTGTTTGGCTTGACCATCATTCATCCAGAATGATTGTTTAACTAAACTCGCGGCCCACTGTGGAAAAGCACAACAAAAGAGACCGCTTTGGCTGGCATCAAAACACCCGTCTCTTTAGCTTGCCGAGTCGTCTCAGTCGTGTTGTCGTGGACTATAAGAGCCAGCGTTGGACGGTCGACCACCAACCACAACTGACTCTTTCCTATCGTGGAGCGAAAGATTTCGATTCAAAGACCATATTCGCCTTGAATAACAGGCCACCGCAATGGTACAAGTCTTACACTCCGAGGGGTCAGGGATAATAATACTACATGTTGATAATCAAGTCTAAAATATCGACGTTGGTTGCCCACTCGTCGTCGATTTTGCACGCGAATTCAGTCAAGTGTTTGACGTCGTCGTCGTTGTCGATTTCCTCGGTGTCGCAGTTCCAAACGGTGGATGATTCGACAAACATGGGCTGGAGGATCGCTACGAGCTCCATTTCGTTCATGATGCGGTTGTGCCGACAGCAGTAGCCACCCCCACTTCGCGCAAACGTTTTGCAGCCATCCATCTTGCAGAGGCGACCGCCGCCATGCTTGACGCATCGCTGGTTCAAATGCGCTGGTTTCGCACAGCCTTCTTCGACACACGGCTTCTTCATGCGCTTCTCACCATGCTTGGCACACAAATTGTTGGATCGAACACGGAAGGCACAGCCGTCGACCATGCATTGCCGCTTCCCGCCATGACGAGCACAGAGCTTGCGGGCGTACGCCTGGCGCCGGCAGTCTGGAATGCTGCAGCGCTCGCGGCCGCGGTGAAAGTCGCAGCGCCATGCGTTGTCGCCCACGGGGTTCTCGCAGCCCTGAAAAAAGCACGCGGTGGGCATCTCCATTGTCGATGTGTTCATGGGACGGAAAATTGGAATCTGATGTCGGTGGTTGTGTGCACTCAGGAACACGAAGACCATCATTCTAAATGGAATGTAGGTCCTTCGGCCAAGAATGGGATCCCACTCTGATTGCTAACGATAAACATAGTCCCACTGTGATTGCTGACACCCGTCCATTTTAAGAGGCTGGCCCCAGCACCGCCTAAAGAATCCCTAATGTCCTGACAGAGAGGGAGAATGTTCCTCTGGGGCCGCATCGTCTTCGGTTTGAATGTTATGCCGCAGAGGGACTGTAGGTCAACGACGGGGGGTGACAGCCCATCTTGTTTTCAGTGGTCGTTTCAAAAGAGATACATAGGGTTGATGGGTATGTTGAGGCGATTGACTACGTTTGACACCATGTCCACTGCGGCTCCATTATAGTGTCGTATACGAAGGTCGCTGTATGCGATGAGTCTCTTCGTCAAATGTGTGAGTTGTGTTGGAATGATGGGTGAGGCACACTGTCAGGCCGCATACAGACACTCGTTCTGCACATACATCAACGGTGGGTCGTCATTTGGAGTTCAAACAGGAAGCGTCGTTTCACACTGAGAGTTTTTGAGCACACCTAGCGCGTTGGTGTCAGAAGGCACCGCCGCCACTGCAGCAACCAGTTTACCGTAGTTCTTCGCCATTGCGGCCCATGCAAAAAGTGGCTCCTGCTTCAGAAACGGCAAACAAGAAGCGCAAATCCACTCTAGGACACATTCTGTAGAGATCATGGGCTCCCAGAGTCACAAGCGACCGTTTCAGCATATCCAAAATATCAGGTTGCGCATGAAAACGCCGTCGACTGCCCCGCCTGTGGTTCAGGCATTTGCAACTCGAACAACGAACTCTATTTGAATAACCTGCATCTGGCAGGCAGGGTCTCTCAAGCAGCAAACACGGCTCCATTGATAGGGTCACCTTGTGAGTCCAATTGTCCAAGTCGTGGAAACCAGGCCCTCGTGATACTTGTGTTTGCTCGGTGCTTCGGAGTCGCACAGTCGCACGTCGCCTGCGTCTGTCTCTTGTTTGTGTTAGTAGAACAGTGGGACGTGGACTCATTACGACCAACACCGACTACTCACGCAGAAATTCACCGAACCCTATACTAAAGCCAAAAGAGTGGCCGGGTCGCAGACAAGAGGTGCACATGTTGACGCAGAATGCAGCGTACATCAACGACCCCATATTCGCGCTATTAATTGCTTCTCAAGTATGTCGTTGGAGCGACAGCATAAGGCAAAACCCTTGCGTTTTCAGTCCAGTCAATACCGTTGGGTTCGCACACCCGCGACACCAATGATCATTTTGCCTTTTCATTGACAGTGACTTGAACAGTCGTGGCAGCAGGACAAACGAGCAGCTTCGAGTCCCAGTGTGTCTGATGCGGGCATTATTTCATAGAACGACAACCTTCTCCAACCCCCGAAAGCGTAGTCTAGCCATACAAGTACCTGTTCCGTCACTCTAAGTACTATAAACATACACGCGAGGGTATTTCCTCTGCATGCAGCTATTTACGCCATGCCCCTCGCCAATTCTCAGCGACAAAACGCTTCTGTCGCGACAGTCCCGGGAATGTTTGTGTCCAGAATGTGTGTTCCCTTGACTCAACAGCTTTGTGTCGCTTCGAAAGAATTGAAAAAGAAAGACTTTTCGCACATTCGTGTTCGCTTTTGCGACATCTCTCTCCTTCAACATCGTCCAAACGAGCATGTCCTTTTTCTCTTCATCGCCCCGTCTCCATTCGATCGTCGACTTTTTCGTTCGCCATCGTTCCTCGAGAGCAAATTATCCGGATGGTGCGTTGTGTGGGATTGTAACCGGACAAACTGCCGCATATTATCAACAGCTAATATAATAGCTGTTGTTGAACCAAAGAAGGAAGCACTGCTTCGCACACAGCTGACGAACAAGAAACATTTTAATCCCCGCTCTTCGCGCTCCTACCTCTGCATTACAAGTTCACGTCGTCCAAGCTCTACCCCTGCCGGCCCAAGTACACTTGTCATCATTTAGGACCTGTCTCAGCAGCTCCATTCGTGCAAACATAACATTGCGTTATCAACACACCATCGACTCAGGGAGTTGCCACCGTCTGGCGTCGCTTGGGCATGCCGTCGGGGGTAACTCTATCAATGTCACGTCATGTCCTTTCGTTTCTTGGTCGACCGAGCCAGCATCTCCTGCACCGCGGCTTTCAGGTCCTTCATCTCTGCCTTCTGGGCCTTGGTCTCTGCTTTTAGTGCTTTGATCTCTGCTTTCGACACCTTGTCATCGGCTTCCAAATCCTCAATTTTGGCCGCCAAGATCGCCGACGTCGATACAACGAGCGCCTCCATCTCAAACGCGTACGTGGCTTCAAGGCCGCCATAGATCTGCAGCTTGAGCACGAGTCGCATGTCGTTCGACTCTTCATGCGCATCCACGCTGCAGTCCGTAAGCTTGGCATTGCCAGCCACATTGGCATCCAGGCCGCGCTAGTCACAGTCAGCGCATCGACTAGTCCAAAGGCGCACACCTTGAGAGCCCCCAGCACAAGCGCGTCAGGTAATACATAGTCAACGTCAGCGGGGGCGTGGGCTTTGACATGTATAAGGTGACATTCCCTGCAAGAGAGATCAATAGCCACACAGAAAGAGGCTGCATTATACCACTGCTGCTTTGTCCGCTTGGATTCGAGCACGAGGTGCAGCACGGGGGAGATGCTGTCGTTGACAAAGATGCGAAACACTTCGGTGGCCTGCGACGGAAACGTGACGTGTTCAAGGACAGTCTTGGACGACTCGATTAGCGGTGACGCCATGGTGGAGTCGTGGGAACACAAACTATGAACAGATCGCCTTTCAACTTGTCAATTTGATGGGTGTCGCCTTGACCCCTCGTGGCAGTTCAAAGTGTCCATCTCTGTCACGTTTTTTCTTGGAGTGTTCTTGACGGGGTTGGACGCGCATCATCTTCCCTTTCGACCCCCAGTCAGCCATGGCGGACATCGCGGTGCTGCCGCCGATTGCCGATGCCACGTCCGCGGACCCACCACTGGACCTCCCTCTCGTCGTCTTTGCCTCCGCGCGACAGACAGAAATGTCGTTCCATGTCATCCTCAGGTCGTCGACGGGTGGTGTGCTGCCACTGTTTGTTTGGATCGAAGCCAACCAGTCCAAACTACAATGGTACGCGCAGTCTCATGCCCATTGTGCACCAATTGATATTAGGCAAGCAACCGTGACCGAAATGGCTGCCCACACGACGGGAAGCGACATTGTGTTGCCTGCGTCAGTCGTTGTTGGGGCGCTGAGGTCTGGTTTGGTGGCGAGGAGTCTTGACTCGTTTACTAGCGTGGCCTCGCCGCTATCAATTCTGCGAGCCACACGTCCAAGTCTAGCGACTGCCACGTGGACATTTGTCTCGATGACACGCAGCCCGCCCTCGTCCTCTTGCTCCAAGTGTGCGCTGGTCTGCAAGTCGAGTATGTGTTTCCCCTCAATCCCATCACCGTCCCCGAGACGCAAGTGCTCACGGCAACAATCGCCGACTTGAAGAATGAGTTGCAAACTTTGCGCGCAGACAAGGACCGAGAAGAGGCCAAGAGTCGCTCCCTCCAGGCGTCGTTGGAGACCATGTTGAGAGCCAACTACGCGGCCCTCGAGGCACGATTTGCTGCCATGCCTTGACGGCCCAAGTAAGTCAAGCTCGAGGATCGTCGAAAGAGTTGGCAGTCGATCCGTCGTCGCAATGCATTAAACACGAGGGAGGCAAATCGTAACATGTCCCTCTCGTCTTGATGTCGCCACGCTCGCTTGTTTGGCTCCTTACAGCCAATCGATTGTTTTGCGTCGCTTGGAGGTATCGCGTCGATGCTCGATCCGACCATGTCAAAATGACAGAATCCATCTTGACTGCGGCATCGTAGCTGTCGTAGACGTCACAAGCGCCTCCTACCTTGGACAGGATTCCAAAATATTTGGACTTCGTGGTGCGTGCGTTATGCGATAGTCGTCATCGCAAGACACTGTTGTCCAGTTGTCTTTTTGCAGCGCGGTTGCGTCGGTCAGCCACTCGTTGGACTGCCATGTTTGCTTGTACTTGTTATTTCTGTCTAGTCACCGATGCCAACCCCTTCAGGCAGTCGGCGTGCCCACAATGCAGGTGTTGGGAGCCATATTGAGGCCGAATTACTACAAACATCAGCCGACGGTCCTTGAATCACTCAGGCGAGACGCCGGGGCCACACCAGCATTCGATGGCATCCTCCAAAATCGAAGGGGGCAAAACAATTATATTGGAGCTGTGATTTCTGGCAGTTAGAACGAGGCATATCTATTCCTCGAAAGGGTTGTGGGAGGGGGTTCCAACTGCCAGACAGTTCAACTGGTGGATGGGGTCGCCCCGCTTCTTTTTCAGTTGGGCATTTTCAACCTGCTGCTTTCCCCATGGCTTCACCCGAGACCACGGCGCTTGTGCGTTCCATCTACGACCTCATGACGGATCCACCACTGACACTGCCCCATGTTGCCTTTGCGTCGCAGCAGCCGGACGACTTTTTCCGCGCTGTTGTCAAATCCTCCTCCGAGGGTCTTCCGTTGTCGCTTTGGATCGAGTCGAAGCGCACCAAGAAGCAATGGTGTGGTCCCGTTGGCGTGTCGTCTTTCTGAAATATTGACTGTCGTAGGCAAGCGATTGTTTCGAACATGGCCGACCATGCTGCCCAAGGGGACCTTGTCCTGCCTGTGCTAGTCGTCGTGGCGGCGTTGAAAGTAAGTGGCTCAGTGTTTTTTTGCCCTTATGGCACTCGTAGCGCGGCCTCACAGACAATAGCCGCCCCTCGAACGAGCCGAGCGACTCCACGGTCGACTTGTGCACCGATGGCGGCTCGGTCAAACTCGTCTTGGTCCTCCAAGCGTGTGCGGGGCTCGAAGCCAAGTATGCGTTTGAGCTCAGCGCGATCGACCTCCCCGAAACGCATATCCTCAAAGCTATAGTTGCCGACTTGCAGGAGGAAGTGCGGGGCTTTCGAGACGAGATGCGTGCCTTGGTTGCTTCCAACCAGCGGATGGAGAAGTCGCTCGCGGACGTCCAGGCGTCGCAGGCGTCGCTGGGCGTTGGTATGGGTGTGGACGAAGTGTCCGACTTGGTTGTGGATGTGACCCCAAAGGAGACGAAGAAGCGACGCAAGGCAAACTATTTGAGGTAACAGGCCGGGCTGTTGCATGTCAATTCCACGCTGGGGCTATTAATATTCAAAGAAAAGAATTGGATGTTTGAACCGAGTAAAATTGCCCTCTTGGTGTCACCCAGGAATAGTGAAGTGTTGATCTGTCTAATGCTCCAAATTCAAGGTATCGTGTGGCCCCAGTAGCCACCAACCCATCAATCCGTCCGTCGTTCGACATGGTTTTTGTTCACACTGACTATATGTACGGCGAAATCTGGCAATGTAAAAGCTCCAACAACATTCGAGTAGAGTGGCAGTTCTGCGAGACATTCACGCATCTAAGCGAACTGACTATCGGTCGACCACCCTCTCTCTCCCTCCCAGACAACGTTCAAAGGCCACCTCAAACACTAAAAAGGCGTTTCGCTGGCTGGCGCTTCTTCTCGGTCAGCCAGTCGAACGAGAGAGTTTTAATGTTTTAACAAATGCGCGCGTGTCGTTTCCTTAGCCTGCGATTGTATAAGGATCCGATATGCCACGAGCTCAACGTCTGTGCGTTGTATGTTTCGTCTCTTCGGATTCGAGATTTGAATCGGCTGCTTGTTTCACTGCAATTGATTGTCTCACGGAGGCCATCGTCGTACCTCATTTCTTAGTGGGGATTGGGAGACACGATGTAGAGAACGCAATCAACACCTTGTCCATTTCCGTGTAGACATTTGAAATCTGTGATATATATCGGCACCAACAGTATTCGGATGCGTTGTCGTCCGGATACGTGTCGTCGTGTCGCAGACTCCTGTTGTTCGATCGCAAGTCGAGCGTTCCCAACGAATGCACAAGGGATGCAGTCCCTGATAGACGATCATTGCGTGGCCACGCATTCGCCTTGGGACATGCAGCGTCTGTATATCAGACTCGCCTGAGAGGCAGTCGCATGATGTCCCCGTATGAGCACTCGTATGGCGCCGCTTTTGCCGCAATCGCCCAAGCGCGGGTCGTGCAGGCGTTGTGGTGTCGAAATTATACTCGCTTGCCACCTTTCTCTCTCTCTCCCGCCACTCTCACACTCTCACGCGATAGACCATCATTCTCACATCCATCACTCGTACACTCGTAACGGCGCCGCTGCCACCATGCGGGCGCCGACGCATCGTCGCTCGCGAGGAGCATCTGCTGCCAGCTTGACCAGTGGCGGCACACCACGGATGAACGTGGATGCGCTTCAACTTGAACCTCAAGTGATACACACACAAGTGTGAGTTTATAACTTAATAAATTATTAGTGGACACACATCTATTCGGCGTCCATGAAGCGAGCAAGGAGGTACGGCGACTGCGCCTCGAGGAGCAAGACTTGGGCAAATGTTTCAAGGAGGCAGCACATTTGATGGAGATACGTGACGTCGAGAGACCGGAACCACGACGACCGCGCAAGCACATCGCTCCACGCGCGCAAGGTGCGGCGGGACCCATTTGTCTTGAGCGTGTATGCGAACCGCTTGAACGCAGAAAAGCGCTTCCAGACCGTGCGCGAGGCATCGCCAATCCAACATTGGATGCCGTACTCTGCATGGCGGTCGTAGCCATCTTCGCCTTCGACGATGCGGAAACTCTGGATTTGGATGCGGGCAGCCATGGGTCGCGACGGACTGAGGCACGCAAGCCACGGAAAGCCCGCCGCCGCAAACGAAGGTTCGTAGAGCATATCATGTACGGGGGGAAAGCTCTTCCAAATTTGACGCTGCGGCTGGATCTCAGACGAGTAGAGCGATGTGTGGGCGTCCAACGAGGCGAGGCCAGCGTCCTTGTAGGCCGAGCCGACAACATGAACGTCGTCAATGTCTTCAAACCAGCCCCAGCCGTCGTCGTCGTCGGCGGCGGCTTGGGTGGTCGCATGCAGGTTCGTGGAGGTTTCGTCGAGCGAGGCGCGCAGGTTGAGGACATTGCGTACGAAGCGGCGATCTTCTTCGGGGAGGCGGTCGGTGGGGGCGGAGATGCTGCGACGGAACGTGTCATGCAAGTTGGTTGCGGACGGATGCACTTGGCTAGGCTTCTTCGAAGAGTTGACACGAAGGAGCGGGGCGGGTGCGACCATGATGGCTCCTGTTCATGCAGATGACAAATTCAAAATGAGTGCACTCGGTGCGTATGTTCAAGCACATAAGACGGCCAAGAGTGGCACCGTGACTCGGTGTTTGCCCTGCCAGCTGGCCGCTGAGAGACTCTTACTCTCTACTCTCATTTGTATTTTGTAAGATGGCCTCGGGCCACTCTCTGAGAAACTCCTGCGTGTGTGCCAGAGACCCCAACCCGGCTCGATTTTATTTTATTTGGGCCACGTGCCACTGCATGTTTGTATGTATGACGTTAGTATGGACAAAATAATCCACTCTCAGTCGTTTCTTTTTCGGCCGATAACCTGCTGGCTCAGCGTAATGGTTGCGGGTGATCACAACGCAGGGCGGGAGAGCGGGAATCTGGATTCGTACAAATTCTAGCATGCCAGTCTCCCAGCTCCCTCTGCGACGCATTTGATGACCAACCCTCTGCCCATGTGCTGCCCCTCTTGAACCTTTCATGCTTCGACGACACTTGCGTGCGTTTCGGTGCCCCAGCACTTGCGTTGCCAATCGAGCCTTTATCGACAGGTAAGTGTTGGCTCGCTTTGAATACACCAATCAACGACGTGAATCTTAATCACTTCAACATTGACGGCCTGTGATTGGCCCAGTTAAGGCAAAGTGGTGGTGCGGCCGGCGTGTCACGCCCGCCCACGTCGCCGAGCCGACACGTGTGTTCGCAAAGCAACACATAGCACTGCTCGTTTCGCCTTGATGTGTGCCTTGAAGATTGGACGTGTGCACGTAGCACGATGATCTTGACCTCGTGTCTTGCTCAAAGGGATCAACTTGCAAGTTTGCGACCGAGGACGCCCGTCCACCACCAACCAACCATCATGCTGCTGCATTGCTTTGTGCTGATGTGGGCGCAGGAAAGATGTCGTTGTCGATGCGTCGGAGCCACCAGTAGTAGCTCTGCGTGCCTTTGATGCAAATGCGAGAACTGCCGGCGCTGGTTCTTGAACCCACCTTGAAGATGCGGCGCGATGGTGTCGTCGGCCAGAAGATTTCTCTTCTCAGTTGATTGACCACAGACTCACCCAGCTTGAACTTGCAGAACGACAGCGACGTCTGCGGAACAAGTCACGAGGCACGCTCATGGGGCTGATGGAGGACGATCGAACTTGTCATCCAAGGGTGACGTGTTCGACTCTCGACCGTCCAGCCTTGCCACGCATGAGCGACAACCTCATACACAACGAAGCGCAACACACCGTCGCAGCTCTTCCGAATGGGAGAACTTGGTTTTTTTGTCGCACTAATGCAACTAATTTGCAAAATAACAAAAGATTGACCGACTTTTACGATCGTCCGGATACTAACCTCGTTTCCGGATAACCGGATAGTGGTTATATCCGGACGAGGGAGGCGAGCGGTGTGTTTGCAGTGTGCCGCCAAGAAGATGAACGTCAGTGCGCTCATCACGGGCCACGAGACTGTAGGGGATCACACAGAGTTCGTCGTCCAGGTACGAGAGACAATGATGGGAATGATGTCGTCATCTTCATATGTAGATCAGTTGCAGCGGCGTCGTCTGGCTCATCTCCCGCCGCTTCAGTGACTTTGACCAGCTCCATTGCCGACTCGAAAGTGTCTTCCAAGAGGCCCTGACCGCGCGCCTTCCCGAGAAGCAATGGTTTGGTCGGTACGTTGTTGTGCATGTGGCTGGTACGAAATTCCATGATGAGCCCATGGCGACATCCCTCCTCGTCGTTGGCCTCCACCGTTCATGGGGAGTGGGAGGGGCCGAGAGACATTGCACGCCGCGATCGTTCTGGCCCGCGACACCCACGCGGCGCGACCCATGTTGATACGAAGGACAAGGAAGGCGCGGGAAGCGCGGTCGTCTTGGCCCGCTTCTCGTGTCCTTGTGAATGTCAAATCGCTTGATCTTATCTGACCGCGTCGCGCTGCCTCGGCGGTGTCGGGGGCCCCCAAACGGCGCATGGCGTGCGAGTGCTCGCGACGGAGGTGGTCGCGTCTGAGAATTTCCTCTATCTCGGAGTCCTGTTCTAAACCAGCCTAGCTTTGACCCAAACTTCATTTCCAAGCGCCAAGCCGGCTTGCAAGTGTACTTGGACGCGATCTTGCAGCTTCCTGGCATCCTCGACGACCGGTCGCTCCAGCATTTCTTCGAGGTAGGTCCATCCGCCGCCTGGTTGACACTCATGTCCTCTCCCATAGATTGAAAAGAACGTCGAGCTACATGCCGACCACGTCCGCCACTCGACGCTCTCGGTTGGCTCGAACGGCCATCTCAAGCACATGTCGGAGGCCGATCGATGGCTCATGATCGTCGACAAGACTGCCCATGCGCTCATCGACATTTCAGAAGTCCCCGAACCGCTCGAAGTAGACTTGATGACGTCATCCATCGATTGTCTCATCCTCGTATATCGCAGGTCGAACAAGCCCAGCAAAAGCGAGCCGAAGTCCTCGCGGCGCTGCCGGCCGAAGCGCGTACCACGTCATCACCCTCGACCTTGAAGTCGGTCGCTGCGTCCGTGGCCTCAACGCCGCTCGTCCACGCGACCACGACCGAATGGCTCCAACGCATCCATGCCAAACTGGAAGCGACGCAATCGGCGACCATTCAACCTCCGACCGAAGACCTCGTGGCCTTCATGCCGGAACCCATTCCCGTGTCGTAGACATCATATACTTGTGTTGCCTCCAACATAACAAAACAGGGGGTTATATTACAGCGACGACGGATTGGGGGCCTTGGCTTGTTTGCGGAAGCCGCGGACGTAGAGCATCAGTTCAAGATGGAGGCGATCAAAGGTCGTGGTTTCCGGCAAGCCAAAGACGGCCTTTGTCACCATGCCAACGCCAGACGCGGGTCGAATTGTGAGAGGCTGGCCCCACTTGAGTCGCAGCATCGTCTGTTCGTCCGGCACGAGTCGGCGCTCGAGGATGTCCCAGAGCGAGACGATGGTGGGGTGGTGGGGCGAGAACGGCGCGTCGTATCGAATCTTTTGGGCCTTCCACAGCTCCATCGTGTTGGGGAAGAGCACTTGGTGAAGCAGCACAAAGCGTTCGTAGCCGTTCCAGCTGTCGAGCACGTTGGGCAGAACCGTCTCAAAGCCCGCCTTGAACTGGGCCGCGAGGTCAGGCTTGAACTCGGGCGGCGTGCTCAGGAACGGCGGCGGAAAGATCGCGAGCGGGAGGCGTTGGCCCATGAGTACCATGTGGGCAAGGATGCGTCCGAGTAGCGCAAAGACCGGCGGGGGCGACGTAAAGAGGAGTGGCCCGAGTCGATGCAGCTGCAGCGCCAAGACGCTCCAAATGTACGCGTCGGATGTGGCGTGGCGCTTGCCGCCAACCTCAAACGCAACATGTTGCCGCCAATGCGAGACGGCATAACCTTGGGTTGAGAGCGTTGCCCAGAGGTGCGCTTCGTCGGGGACGCGAAGTGTGACGCCGCCGGGCGGCGCGAGTCGGACAGTCGTGACGATGAGTTTGAGCTGGTCAAGTTTCAAGTCCAAGCGGAGGCACTTGCGAAAGCGCTGGAGAAAGAGGCTGGCGAGGTAGTGCTGCGGGTCGGCGCGGATGGTCGCTTGGAGGAAATCAAAGAGCGGCAGGGAGGATGCAATCCAATTGAGCACTTGGAGCAGCTTGGGCGCGTGCGATTTGCGGTGCTCAAAGAGGTACTGGAGCTGCGCCAACGTGTGCGACCGCAGCAACTCGAGCGCCGTCGCCGCGGTCGTCGCGCTAAAGATCGGCCACTCGCCCGTCGTCGTGTGCGGCGTCATGACCGAGCAGCGCGCGGCCACGAGCGCCGAGAC